>JAJGOT010000345.1:617500-645000 GCA_022457155.1 Cladopsammia gracilis
CCAAAGAAAGATGACCCTGAAAATGGAACCAAAGCAAGGGCTAAAGTCAATAACTAAACGCCAAGTCAAACCGAAAAAGCGAAAGCTGTCAACTTTGAAAGTTGAGATTCCCAAGCGACCAAAACTTCACAGACAACAAGGAGTTTTATATTTCTGTGTGCTTTAAGTTTTGATAACAAGACTTTCCGGTAGCTTCAAAGTTCAAACGTTTAATTATGTGAATTCTGAACTATAAATTTGCATGGAAAATTAGCACCTCGGTCAAAAAACAAAGCAGTCGTGCTTAGACAACAAAGCCACACGTTTAATGTTCACAAACCTCATCAAAGTTAAGTCAACCAAAGCGGTTTTTATTTACAACCATTCAAATCCACGCGCAGCAAAGCAGAGTCAAATGATAAGGAAATCAAACTTAACGATGGAACTGATCGTCTTCTTTCTTGAAATACTTTTATAACGTTCGGCCATATCAATCAGTGAAGCCGAGTTCGCACTTTTACGTTTATCATTCGATAAATGAACTTGTTGGATTCGAGGCTGTTTTCGGAAATCCTTTACCATATTTATCTATAATAAAGTAACCAGATAATCAAAGCAAAGTTGCATGTCCAAACATTAATTTATATTAAATTTAACAACTTTACTCGAAAGAAAAGTAACTGGGCTGCGATAGTTTAAAACGTGACGAATGAACGTTCAATTAGCGATAACAGTTTACGAACGAATTAACAATGCTTTTCTTGAAGTCAATGAATGCGCAGCGCTATTCGCGTACCAACGAACCTTTTCTGTCATTTGAATTTAAGCGGCCATTTATAAAAACGTAATGAGCTAAAACAACTTCTGTTTAAACAACGTTTAAACGCAACCGTTGCTTCAAACATGGCGAAAGCATGTTTGCATGGAATGGAAAAATATAAGCTACATGAAGTGATAAGCGAGCGTTCTGCTGTTTATTTGTGGAACTTCTTTAGACAAGTTAAACAATAAACTTGAAAGCCATTGTAATTATCAATTACCAACTTTGAGGGTGACTGACATGCAGAGGAAACTTTTAGGAAACGCGAGGCTTATTATTGGGAAAGCACGACAATTTTTTTATTTGGTTTCACAGGGAGATATTTTCTTTAGAACGTGATTGACCATAACAACAACATGTATGTATTTGAGCAAACGCTAAAATGTTCTCTATTTTAACAAGCTTTAATAAGCACTGAAACAAAGTTAACAATGTCTTTAAAGTAATTTACTGTGAATACTATTTACAACAACCGAAACGGCCATTCATCATTCGAAAGTCTGCTTTCCAACTAAAAGCCTTTTTCTGCGGTACGATTAGAGAATCAAAAAACGTAAGGCAAAGTTACATGTTCAAACGAAAAACAGCAAACAATGTACCCGCTTTATAATTTACCAACATACACATCACAAGTTTACTTTACGCAACAGAAAAGTAACTGGGCTGTGATTCTTTTGCGGTAACGAGTTAAGGGTCAATTAATGATAACAGTTTAGGGACGAATAAGTCAAGGATTGTTTGGATGCACAGCGCTATCCGCGTGCTAAAGAGAAACGATACGAGTTTAAAATACTCTTTTTAATTACAAGTAAGCTGTCTCAAGGGTAATTGAACTATTCATTTGTATTCGCATACTGTTGAAAACACGAGATTGTAATAAGACATTACATAATGTTTTCGTAAAAAATATGTGATTTTGTTGGTCCGTATTACCGTTCACACTAAATTTTTGCGGGTTCTAATTTTTCTAATTTATATTCACGCAACATTTTCTCCTTAAAAACGTTCGGCTCGGCTGTCGAAACTATATACAAACTGATCATTATTTAGTAATTAACGTAATGTAAAATCATGTTGGTGCCCATTTATTAAATAAACGTCTCTTTCGTTAAGAAAATGCCACTGATAACTCAGGTGATAATGCATGAAATGGTTTCGTTGTTATTGATGATCGATCCATTGCCAGAGAATCAAGTCAGCCACACAGCTGACTAGGGCACAAAAGTAAGTTTCTGCAAAACATCAACATTTAAGTTACTGAAACGACAAACAATAGATTGGAGTCATTCAGCGTGAATTCAAGAGCAACTTAGACCGACCCCTGGAGTAGCTCATTGTAACTCATAGCAACTCAGAGCATTTGAGTAAGAAACTCAGAGCAACTCAGAGCAACTCATGAGCAACTCGGAGCAACTCATGAGCAACTCGGAGCAACTCGGAGCAACTCGGAGCAACTCGGAGCAATTCACACGATGATACAGGGTCGATAACAGTCGATCTGTTTAGTCAGTTTGAGCAGAGGTCAAAGACTATAATCAGCAGAGGGCAAAGACTACAATACTCAATATTTCAAGAATGACATTTATTAAAGACAATTGCAAAATAATGCATTACAGAAAATCACGTTGTATAAAAACTATCGTAATATTTTCTCTTTTTTGCTGTGTAAGTCAAGTCTTCATCTTCATTCGCCGTTTCTTTAGGTACTAGATCCTCCTGGTCAAACAGTCTGTTCAATAAATTATCTAAGCTTATAAATCTTTTTAAATTAACCAGCTATAGTAGCCACCGCTTTGATGGCTAGTGGTTAAGACACTGCGTTGTGGCCGTAGTAACCCAGGTTCGAATCATTGTCAAGGCATAATTATTGTTTTGATCTTAGTAACTGTGTTTTGTTTTGAAGCAAAGCGAAACTAGTCCGTGTGGGCATTTTGACACGGGGCAAGCCCATTTTTTCTAATGTTTTGAAAGGAGGAGGAAATCGAAGTAAAAATGCAGGAAGACCAAATTGTAAAGCCATGATTCAGCATTGATAATGTAGGGAAGACTGGGAATGCAAGGGGAAGACAGTAGCAAGGCTTGAAAAATGTTGGGCATCTACTCACCCTGATACTTCACATGCCTTCCACCCCGTGTGATAATTGTTAATTTTTATTTGTTTATTTATTATTTTGGAACGCGTTGTATGAATAGTTTTTATTTGTTTAATTTGGCTTAAGGTCAAGTAAAACCTCTTTTTGTAACAAAAGGACATGCTCAATTTACAAAACCCTTTTGAGTGACTCAACTATATAAATAAGGAAGGTGATGTGTCTGTGTTCATTTTGCAACAAGTCATCATCGAGTAACCATCGTGGATCAATATGCATTCTTGTCAATTCTGTGAAAGAGTATTTAGCCGAAAATACAACAGAGATAGGCACGAGGAACAATGTTGTAATAAACGTTCAGAGCAACAACAAGAAGAGATGACCAACCAGTATAGAATGGGAGAGAATTCTCCAGATACTTGTAATGATGAAAACCCATTTGAAGAATGTGAAAAGGCAATACGTCGGATGGAGAAAGAAGAAGAAGAAGAGAAAAATGGTGATGATGATGATGGCAATGGTGACGATCATGAAGACGAAGACGAAAACCAGAAAAGCATAGCTAGTGACGCTGAAAATGATGATACTGATCCTTGGGATAAGTTACGTAAGCAAGTTATTAATGACGTTAGCTCAACCTGGGAAGAGCAGGTGAAAGAGAACACAATGCAGGGTTTGCCACAAGACGTTGCGGAGGTTCAAGCATCCAATCTTTTACTCCCTGTTTACAGAAAGAGGCTACGATGGTTGTATCTGAACTATCTAAAGTGGTATCGTGATCTTAGAACTGACCCACTGCATAAAAAGGTCATGAAAACATTACATAGCTTTATGCAAGATGATGACATGGATTATGCGGAGGCCGCTGAAGCAGCAGTCAATACACGAAAATATTTATTGAACAGACTGTTTGACCAGGAGGATCTAGTACCTAAAGAAACGGCGAATGAAGATGAAGACTTGACTTACACAGCAAAAAAGAGAAAATATTACGATAGTTTTTATACAACGTGATTTTCTGTAATGCATTATTTTGCAATTGTCTTTAATAAATGTCATTCTTGAAATATTGAGTATTGTAGTCTTTGCCCTCTGCTGATTATAGTCTTTGACCTCTGCTCAAACTGACTAAACAGATCGACTGTTATCGACCCTGTATCATCGTGTGAATTGCTCCGAGTTGCTCCGAGTTGCTCCGAGTTGCTCCGAGTTGCTCATGAGTTGCTCCGAGTTGCTCATGAGTTGCTCTGAGTTGCTCTGAGCTTCTTACTCAAATGCTCTGAGTTGCTATGAGTTACAATGAGCTACTCCAGGGGTCGGTCTAAGTTGCTCTTGAATTCGCGCTGAATGACTCCAATCTATTGTTTGTCGTTTCAGTAACTTAAATCAGTGTTGATGTTTTGCAGAAACTTACTTTTGTGCCCTAGTCAGCTGTGTGGCTGACTTGATTCTCTGGCAATGGATCGATCATCAATAACAACGAAACCATTTCATGCATTATCACCTGAGTTATCAGTGGCATTTTCTTAACGAAAGAGACGTTTATTTAATAAATGGGCACCAACATGATTTTACATTACGTTAATTACTAAATAATGATCAGTTTGTATATAGTTTCGACAGCCGAGCCGAACGTTTTTAAGGAGAAAATGTTGCGTGAATATAAATTAGAAAAATTAGAACCCGCAAAAATTTAGTGTGAACGGTAATACGGACCAACAAAATCACATATTTTTTACGAAAACATTATGTAATGTCTTATTACAATCTCGTGTTTTCAACAGTATGCGAATACAAATGAATAGTTCAATTACCCTTGAGACAGCTTACTTGTAATTAAAAAGAGTATTTTAAACTCGTATCGTTTCTCTTTAGCACGCGGATAGCGCTGTGCATCCAAACAATCCTTGACTTATTCGTCCCTAAACTGTTATCATTAATTGACCCTTAACTCGTTACCGCAAAAGAATCACAGCCCAGTTACTTTTCTGTTGCGTAAAGTAAACTTGTGATGTGTATGTTGGTAAATTATAAAGCGGGTACATTGTTTGCTGTTTTTCGTTTGAACATGTAACTTTGCCTTACGTTTTTTGATTCTCTAATCGTACCGCAGAAAAAGGCTTTTAGTTGGAAAGCAGACTTTCGAATGATGAATGGCCGTTTCGGTTGTTGTAAATAGTATTCACAGTAAATTACTTTAAAGACATTGTTAACTTTGTTTCAGTGCTTATTAAAGCTTGTTAAAATAGAGAACATTTTAGCGTTTGCTCAAATACATACATGTTGTTGTTATGGTCAATCACGTTCTAAAGAAAATATCTCCCTGTGAAACCAAATAAAAAAATTGTCGTGCTTTCCCAATAATAAGCCTCGCGTTTCCTAAAAGTTTCCTCTGCATGTCAGTCACCCTCAAAGTTGGTAATTGATAATTACAATGGCTTTCAAGTTTATTGTTTAACTTGTCTAAAGAAGTTCCACAAATAAACAGCAGAACGCTCGCTTATCACTTCATGTAGCTTATATTTTTCCATTCCATGCAAACATGCTTTCGCCATGTTTGAAGCAACGGTTGCGTTTAAACGTTGTTTAAACAGAAGTTGTTTTAGCTCATTACGTTTTTATAAATGGCCGCTTAAATTCAAATGACAGAAAAGGTTCGTTGGTACGCGAATAGCGCTGCGCATTCATTGACTTCAAGAAAAGCATTGTTAATTCGTTCGTAAACTGTTATCGCTAATTGAACGTTCATTCGTCACGTTTTAAACTATCGCAGCCCAGTTACTTTTCTTTCGAGTAAAGTTGTTAAATTTAATATAAATTAATGTTTGGACATGCAACTTTGCTTTGATTATCTGGTTACTTTATTATAGATAAATATGGTAAAGGATTTCCGAAAACAGCCTCGAATCCAACAAGTTCATTTATCGAATGATAAACGTAAAAGTGCGAACTCGGCTTCACTGATTGATGTGGCCGAACGTTATAAAAGTATTTCAAGAAAGAAGACGATCAGTTCCATCGTTAAGTTTGATTTCCTTATCATTTGACTCTGCTTTGCTGCGCGTGGATTTGAATGGTTGTAAATAAAAACCGCTTTGGTTGACTTAACTTTGATGAGGTTTGTGAACATTAAACGTGTGGCTTTGTTGTCTAAGCACGACTGCTTTGTTTTTTTGACCGAGGTGCTAATTTTCCATGCAAATTTATAGTTCAGAATTCACATAATTAAACGTTTGAACTTTGAAGCTACCGGAAAGTCTTGTTATCAAAACTTAAAGCACACAGAAATATAAAACTCCTTGTTGTCTGTGAAGTTTTGGTCGCTTGGGAATCTCAACTTTCAAAGTTGACAGCTTTCGCTTTTTCGGTTTGACTTGGCGTTTAGTTATTGACTTTAGCCCTTGCTTTGGTTCCATTTTCAGGGTCATCTTTCTTTGGTTTTTGATCCAAAACATCCTTTCGTTCTTTGACGGTAATCTTCAGAATCGAATCATTCACGCTATCTACGATGGGCCAAATGGAATCAAGGGGAGCTCTGATATAGAATGTCCAGAAAGAAAAGAGGAAACACCGATGGACATAGACTCTGTCATGAGTGGCATTCAAAAACTTTCCCTGACAAATTGATCATGTGTAATTTCTTTTCACAGTTGCAGTCTCTAAGACCCGAGGCATGTATCTTAGATCTTATTTTTATTAAACATATAGTTGAATTTGTTACAAACATGTGTGAGAATTTGGGCTAAAACCCTTAACATTAAACTAAGAAATGATACTGCGCATGCGCTGTCGCTAAAAATCAGTTAAGTTTACTACATGTGTCCCACATGGAAGCGACCCTACATCGCTATCATGTTTGTAATTGAATTTGAAGCCATTTAGACCAAAAAACCCTACTGCGCATGCGTACTGGTTGAAAAATCCAAAGTGTCCCAACCATGTTGTCCCACATGGAAGAGAACTTGTGTCACTATAAAGGGATCTTAGAATTCGGGGTTAGGTAAGCAAATACACGACTTTGGTCGTTTTTGCACTGGCGGGGGCCCGCCTTGAACTGGATGGGCCCCCTGACATTGATGAATAAATCATGAGATCCTCCATTTTGAATATTTATCTCAATTCCGCCATTTTGAAATTTCATAAGTTCCGCCATTTTGAATATTTATCTCAGTTTCGCCATTTTGAATAAACAATGAGATCCGCCATTTTGAATTAGGGTTATTAGGACATGCGCAGTGGCAATTCTTAGGGTTAATTTGCTAATAGGGTTATTAGGACATGCGCAGCTGTAATTCTTAGGGTTAATATGCTAATAGGGTTAGGGTTATTAGGACATGCGCAGCTGTAATTCCTAGGGTTAATATGTTAATAGGGTTAGGACAATAGGCCTAGGGTTAAGACAATAGAACCTATTGTTCTCTAAACAATAGCCCATTGTTCTCGAGAACAATAAAGCTATTGTTTCCATTGTTCAAGGTGCGAAAAGTGGTAGGATAGTAGCGCACACCACTACTTTTGCTATCTATTATTTCATCTGGATCCTAAAACTCTTCGTTTTCACGGCCGTTGTTCATTAGTTTTGGGCGCAAAATTGGCTGAAGAAAAGCTATGCGAAGTTGCTCGAGCGGTTCCAGACCGGCTCAAGTCACCTTTCAAAAATGTAATCAAAATAAATAAAAAAATAAATAAATAAATTAATGATAACAACAATAACAATGACAATAACCATAACCATAACAATAATAATAATAATAATAATAATAATAATAATGATGGAGCTCCATTTGTAGACTTAGCTAAATATACATATCATCTTTGAAGGAAAGTTTGAGGTTCTGATTATTGCTGTTTTCCAAGAAAGCTCTCCCGAAACTTGGCGAGATCATACCAGTGCTAAAACAATGACACAAAACCTGTTTCTCGTAGAAAACAAAATGCCAGCAGTAAAATCGTTCAATCATTTCTGAGAAATAGGTGATTTGCAATGAATCTCTAGAAACATAGATAACAATAGTGAAACGAACAAATGCTGGTGGACGAACAAAAGGAGCTAATGAGAGAACTATTGTTTATGTCCACCAGCATGGCGGCGATGACGTAACATGAAAACCACCTATTTCGCTCTATGTTGCAAGTTACTCATCTGTAGGTTTTTCCGGGTACTTTGTTTCAATTGCTCAACTAAATGCCGTTTGATTGTTCGATCATCCCTGTCTATTTTATTTTATAGACGACCTACCTTGATGTGAATAACGTTATCCGTTTGATGGCTGGATAGCGCTGTCCAAGCTTTGAACAACCGGAATGACGCGAGTGGATAAATTTTATTCCCCGGATGGCGATTTATCCGCTAGTTAACAACTATTCACCTCAGTGGAGGTGGGTAGTGTCCACCACTACCCACCTCCACTGAGGTGAATAGTTGTTTTAGTATATACTGAAACAGTGAGATAATATAACGAAAATGATGCTTTTTAACTCATTTATTCCTGTCAACGATTACAATTTTCGCGCGCAAATTGCTAGGAGGTGAATAGCACTTGCTATTCCGAGTTTCAGTAGCCAATCAGAGCGCGCCAACAATGCTATCCACTGTTTCAGTATATACTAATAAGAGTTATCCACTCTTTGAACAACCGGGACCAGTATGATTACAGACAACATTTGACGAGACGAAGTGGGCCGAAATGCTGTTACCAATTATTCTTACGTACAAACATCGATAAATTGTTTTTTTTCCTACTGAATAAAAAGGCGCACAGAGACTCCGTAATGCATAAATGACAAAGAGGCCATTAAAATGGAGCTATCCTATTACAGAGTGCGGGATGGCGCGTATTCTCCACTTACTTAGCATGACGCGTACACTGTCCTGTTAACTCCTAGGTGGCATTGTAGATAGTAACTATATCATGTGCAGCATGTCCTTTAAAAGTAATGCAAAGTTGAGCTTTATTTTTACCTTTTAGGGTATGGTGATTCTGAAGACGGCGGGAGTAGTCGCCCAGATGGCAAGGGCAAAGGTAAGCCATCTAGGAGGACTTTTAGACCTGCTTTCCTGAAAACTCTGCCAAGTTCAACAATATGTGTCGATAAAAATTTTAGGATATTCACAATTAACTTGGAAATCCCTAAGATTAACGACCGAAGAACAAAATTAACTGCCAGAAATACGACCTATCTCTAGAAACGATTACATTAGGTCATGTGATTATTCGCGGTTCTATGAAGCGAGACGGGTGCTTTGTTGCTCTGACAGGAGGTAATAACTTAAAAAACAACAACAACAACAACAACAAAAAAAACAAAACAAAACAAAACAAAAAATAGGGATAGTTCTTTTCACCCGCTTTTTTGCCCCTCTCTTGAGGCCAGTGTATCGCTTGCTATTGCGAACTGCTGGACTTCTCTTTGTCCTATTCTTAGTTACGTTAGTGAATGTTGCAATAATACATGCGAGTGCCTCCTTTTTATTTGTTTTCTAATGCCAGTAGAAGCCACAAAGTGGCTTTTAAGATGCACGCGTATTGTAGTTGTTCGGTGGCCACTGTTAGGTTTGGAAAATATATTTTAGTGTAGCTCCGCGTAATGTATACAAAAAACACCGAGCTCTGTCAGAGCTAGGTTGCATTCTCGTGGACAACGAAACTATACTTTTTTTTTTGGAAAACTATAGGAAAAGCTGGCAATTCTTCCAGAAGGCGTCATAGGCCTAGATTGATGAGCTATATCCGTTTTAAACGAGGAGGTAAGAAACTTCCTAATTAATATAACAGCAAACGTGTTACACGATACCCTCCACGCAAATACCTAAGCGAGAAACGTAGGAAACATTATTTTCTGAGTATAGTGCTGCTGTTTATCATCGCTACGGGGACCACTAAGACCATTTTAAAGTGGTAGGGCTAA
The DNA here is from genome assembly GCA_022457155.1 of Cladopsammia gracilis. Lineage (NCBI taxonomy): Eukaryota > Metazoa > Cnidaria > Anthozoa > Scleractinia > Dendrophylliidae > Cladopsammia > Cladopsammia gracilis. Next base: position 627,299 of record JAJGOT010000345.1, read on the forward strand.
AACATCTGGCCAAGTTGAAGTGGTGAAATTTATACATAGTCCAATTCATCTGGAGTCCTAAAAAATCAATCCAAGAAAAAAGTGGTAGGTGTATAGCCCTACCGGCACCTCCCCCTCCGCGGTCCCTGGCTAATAACAACACTATATATAAACACCACCCTAAATTAAATGTGTTGAACGGATATTGAAACGGTTTAAAATGCGGGGAGGGCGGTTGCCGTATTGGTCATACACGGGACGATAAAACGATGCATCGCTAAAGCATTCGTCAGTGATCACAACGTATTTTTTAAACATTAACTTTCTCCGTTTAAAAAGATCATTTCGTTTTCTCAGTTTGCAAATAAAGGCTGGGCTATTCGCATTTTGACTTGATTGTTTAACCATTTTAAGTTCAACTGTCGCATGAATTGGATGCTAGCCTGTTTATTTTTTAGCTAAACTGTCTTCGTTGTATTCCAGCAAAGAAAGGTAAGCATTTTTTGCTTTGGCTGCGTCAACTGGAACTTTTAATTGTCTTCGCTATCCGACATCTGAAACATCCCCGTTTTAGCCTGTACATGTACGGTTTGCAAAAGGCGTGTGTTCTTAGCGGCAACCACAGCCAATAGGCAGTGATAAGACTATGAGCTGCACAACAGTATTTTCCCTGTTTACATCGAGACATTTTAATTTCTTATTTAGCAAATCCAATCGTGTTTTTCTGTTGTATTCGACAGGAAAAAAAGCCAAAAGAAGAAGAAAAAGAGGTGGAGGGTAAGAAGAACATCATTTTTAAAGATGTAGCAAAATTTAGCGTCCGTGATTTGGTTCGCTTCTCATATAAAAGGCCATTTTGTTGGTTGGTAATAAGCCCGTGAGTACTGAATATATGGATATCAGGAATATGACTGAATATATGAAAATCATATATTTCAACTTCGGATTTAAGAATGAAGATGTTGAAGAGTGTCGAACCCATGACCTCAGCACTCATGGGTTTAGTACAAACCAACAAAATGACCAGCTCCCAGTTGGCTTGTTATTTCATTTGGTAGAGCACTGCACTAGGATCGCAAAGGTCATGGGTTCGACTCCCGTACGAGCCTGAATTGTTTTCAGGCTTTATTTTCACTACTGCTTAAGAAGTGTTCATAACTGTGACGATCACTCACATCTTCATTTCTTAAGAATTGTTTGAATGGTCGTTTGAGCTTAAATAGTACGATATCTGTATTTTGGTGGCGAACTGCTAGATTGGAAGGCTCAGTTAATTACATGTGACCAGCGAACCATTTCAGCTGCAGATACAATTATAAGGCGTAATTTATATTTGAGTCGATACAAGATCACACGAGCTTCCAACCATGAAACTGTACAACCAATATTACGATCATGAACAACGACTAAATGAAGAAAAAAACAACTTTCATCAAGATACGACTAACTTAACATGCTTTTGATAATTTTTCCGGGATAAAGGGAACGGATAGAATGGGTCTATTTGTTTTGAAGAGGGTTGTTACACTTAAATTTGACCTCACAAAGACTTAATCATGCATAAAGTCGAAGAAGGTTTGAGATCGCCCAATGTTAAGAAAGGTGGATTAAAAGTATCCTTATTACCTTGTACAGGCGCTATCCGCATAGGACGGCCACCGAGAAGAATCAAAGCCATCAAAGGGCTCTCTGAGCCAAGTCGTGAATGTGGTGTTAGAGTAGCTAGAGGTTGATGGTGGATAGGCAAGAATTGGCCAAAATCTTGACTGTGTAGCTTAGAAGGAGGTCTGTTAAAGTTAAGTGATGGCTGAAACATGGTCCGTCTCCTTTTTGGTGCAAACAAACAATTCTCTCTGAATTTTCTCCTACTGCAAATCACCACACCACACGGGGTTTGGAAAAGGTTCACTGAACTCTTCATGGGCACTATGCAAACAAACAACTTACAAACTTCTTATATGTCTTCAAAGAGGGATTTCTTCGCTATTAATCAACTAATACCTGCTATCTTGAACTGACTCACTGTACTGTGTCATACACGGCAGCCATTTTGAAACCAAAACTAACCGTGTGATAAAATGGCCAGGTTACCCAGGGAGTTAACACCAAAATTTACCTCCTTTCAACAGACAGCTATGAGTCGTTCATTGCGCTTGTGCGCATTCACGACATAAAAATGGAGGTTTCCTTATTTTTTTATGATTACATGACAAGATCGATGTGTTTAACTTGTCAACCATATACAGCTCAATCCTCACATATACATGTATTTCATTTAATTGCATGAAATTCAGCTCATTATCGAAACTGAAAATTCAACATTCGGTATATTTTTGGCAGAGACTGTGGAGTGTCAGCTAACTTCATGAGCACCATATCCCATGTTTTTAAGTTTATAGCGTAGACGAGTTTCTTAACATGAAGGAAGAGAAGCCATGGACAGTTGATAAGATCAAGCAAACCATCACAGCTGAAAAGCTGTGTGAAAAGCCGACAAACGAAAAGGAAGATCATATTGAGAGAATTTTTAAGGTACGCTTTTAAATTATTGGTGGAAGCAGGAGCCCATCACTAGGAGCGTATAACTGCCCTTTATTCCTATCACGGCGTTTTCACAGACCAATTTATTTTTAGATCGAATTTTCCGCCAATATCAGATTCCCTCAGGAGTCCCGATAACCAATCACAAGTCGCTGCACGTGCAGAGCCTTTGTGTTTTGCTCATTAAAACTATTGTTCTGTGGCGCCCTCGTGGTCGTTGCCGTCCTCGTTGCCCTTTTTCGAGGGAAAAGATAGTCTAAAAATAGATGGGTCTGTAAAAATGCCGTGACATAGGCTTAGTATGGGAGTTGTACGTTCCTAGTTATGGGCTCCTGGTGGAAGTAAATACTTTTGTGAGAAGGGGAAGCGCGGCCAAGTGATTTGGATGCCTAACTTGAAATCCATAGGTCTTGGGTTCACGTCCATCTGTGACTATCAGCAAATTGTTTTACGTCAGTCCTGGAATTAACTCGTTAGCCAGCCTTGGAATACAGCCAAATAGTTTGCCACATGCCTTGCAATTGAATGCTCGGTCCACTATGTGTTCTAAGAGATGAACCACTTACCGTTGGTATACAAGGAAAACTTCTTCAGTTCAGTCGCATAAAGACTCTAATCTGATTGGCAATTCTACCCTATAGCTATTGAGAGCTGAGAGCTTCTCTGCCTTAAGGAATGGTTCAATAATGGTAAGAATCCGTCACGAAATCTTTGTACAGACTAAGGCAATATATTCAGGTAAGCCTGAAAGTGGAGATCCGCACAACACATTTTTTTGGCATTTACAAAAGTCTGCTTAAGAGCCAATGTCAGAATATATCGAGAATCTCAAATCAGAATCTCAAATTTAGCCTTGTCTATATCAGGTATATAAACTCACTTACCAAACATAAATTTCTCTGTACTGACTTCCTTCATGTATTAATATATAGATTTAGCCAAGCCTAATTGCGGAGCTCCACGATTATTATTATTTTTTTTTACCGGTATTGAGCAACTTCGCATGGCTTTCCTTGCGCCAATATTTTGTGTCCAAAAAATTGAACAGCAACATTTTTTTGGCATTTACAAAAGTCTGCTTAAGAGCCAATGTCAGAATATTTACACAATCTTGAAGCTTTGGATGTCTTCTAATTATGTGAGGAAGTTGAAGTCAATAGGAAGTTTTGCGCGCCGGTACTGTTTGTTTGAAATTGTTTGCAATTTAGATTAATTTAATGAATAAAAATAGTATTTATGGCGAAATTTCGAACTTTTCCAAAATTCTCCAAATGTAAATTGCTTGGGGATTTTTTAATATCATTTCTTGAAATAATTCCCCTAAAGGGTTGTTTGGGTGGTATAAGCCAAAATTCGATTTTTCGAAACTGATTTGAGATTCTCGATATATTATGACATTGGCTCTTAGTGATAAACAAATCGTATGGAAAGGTAACGTGAGGCGGTCAGAAAAGAAAGCCGCTCGGACCCGCTCGAGCACGAAATGAGGCAAAAAATGAGCGACAGCAGGGGAAACAAAGAGTTTTAGAATCTAAATAAATAGCAAACGTTATAAAAAAACTCTTGAGTCCAAACTGCTTCCAGATGGAAGCGAAAGCGAATTCACCGCAGGCCAAAAGCAACAAAACATTATAAGAAAACAAAGAGATGCGAATGTTTCCTGAATGCTTCTTGGAGATGTTGGAGAAATCAGACAAGTAAGAAACATATCTCGCAGTAAGCTCGACAAATTCGTATTGCTAAGCACCTTTGACATAAATGTCCGTAGAAAAGATCAAAATGAATACAAATCTGAGGGTTAAGATCAGTCAGCAATCACTCGTAACGTAGAGCTGCGCAATACCTCCATTTCACACTACAAGAATCGTTGCTTGGCTAAGAATACTGTACAAGTGCTTTGATAGTTTTATTTGTTACTTCCCACTTCCAGCTAGGAAGCTTTTCAGCGGCAAAACATCACCCAGTTACACAACAATGAAGAAAGCGCTTTTACACACTTGCAAAAACACACGAGGTTATCCTCCGCAGACCCGTCCTCTATAAAATTATCAAAGTCAGCTGGCCAACACATTTCCCAGTTCTTAACATCTAAACGTTCATTCTTACTGGTTCCTCGAAGAAAAAAGAAACAGAGTTAACCAAGTTTGACGGCGAAACATCGCCACTTACAAGTTTTCGTTATTTGCAATGGACAGAGACACTTTTTTTCAATCAAGCGTGACGCTAGTTTTTCACATTTTTTGACAGTTTTTTGACAGCATTCTGTCAGGTTTTGAGACACACACATGCATTTCGGTTGGCCTTTTTTCCCCTTGAGTTTAAGTTTCTGGCTTCAGTAAAATTTAAACTTAGAAATGAAACAGTACCAATACCGATAAACGATCGTAAGTTTTCTTCTATTGTCTTCAGTTGCTGGACACGCGATTTCCTTTTAAAAAACTCGGGTTTCCCACATCTGGAGGGTTACATTTCGAATTTCCTTACATGGTTGGGTGGACGTATCGGGACAGTGACGTCATAACCAAAACCACAATGTCTTGCATCGATAGGTTACTACATTTTCTTACCCAAGTTGCTCCGCACGCGTGCCTTGGGCTCGTGGAGTTCCTCTAAGAAACAAGTTACAAGGACATGAAAATATCAGTTAATATCACTCAAACTAAATTGTTTGAAATATAAATAAGTTTAACAGAAAGCTCATGAACTCAATGCACACTCTCTTATTTGGCGCATTGAATTTGTTCTAACCAGGTCAACAAGAAGCTTAAACGGCTGGCCAAAAAAACCACCGAAAACACAGAATTCTTACAAGATTTAGCAGAAAAAGTTGAGGATTTTGCTGTGGCGTTGCTGGATCAAGTTCATACAAAAGAGGAAGCCTACTTGAAGGACGAAGATGGCGAGAATGATCGTTATGGATCCTTGTTCAGTGGAATAACGAAAAAAGCAATTATTTTTGGACAGAAGAAGGTATATTCATCCCATGTCTTTCTGTAATGTTAAACAAATGAGCAGGAGTATTTTATTAAGTTCAAAACACGAGGCGAAAGCCAAGTGGTTTAGACTTGATAAAACACGAACTGCGAATTTATCGAACGGTTTTAAAAGCTTTACTGTACATGTATCCATTCTTATACTGATGTTAAGATTTTGGTTATTTTGGCCTAGCTAGAAAATCGGGCCTAAAATTTAGCCTTGTCTATATCAGGTATATAAACTCACTTATCAAACATTAATTTCTCTGTACTGACTTCCTTCATGAATTAATATATATATTTAGCCAAGCCTAATTGCGGAGCTCCACGATTATTGAGTAACTTCGCATGGCTTTAAATTTCTTGTGCCAATATTTTGTGTCCAAAAAATTGAACAACAACATTGAAAACGGTGAGTTTTAAGATCCAGATGAACTATTCGATAGCAAACGTTTGAAAAAACAAACAAACAAACAAGCATTCTTGAGTCCAAACCACTGCCTCAGATGAAAGCGTAAGGGAATTCAAAGCGGATCAAAATCAAAAGATTGTAAGTGTGATGCGTAAGTTTGTTCGAAGATTCTTGCATAAGGTGGAAAAATAAGACAAGTAGAAAACATATCTTGTAGTAGGCTAGAAAAATCGCTAAGCAATCTTGGCATAAATGGCCATAGAAGAGACAGAAAGGTTTACGAAATTGATCATTTAGAGCAGTCATAAGGAATTGACCGCGTTTCAAAAACCCCAAAACATTAAAACATTACAAGAAAACAATACACGGCGCGTATGTTTGTTGGAAGATTCTTGGAGAAGGTGGAGAAAGTAGACGAGTAAGAGCTAGCTAGAAAAATTACTGAGCAATTTTGACATAAATGTCCGTAGAAATTAAGAAAAAGAGAAGTACCAACCTGATACTTTAGAGCAGTCAACAGGAATTGACCGTAGTTCACAAAAACCACAAAACAACAAAACATTTGCAAGGAAACAGAGTAGAATGCGAACATTTCTTCGAAGAAGCAAACATATCCCATAGTAAGTTCCAAAAATTGCAAAGTAATTTTGACATAAACGTCCGTAGAGTACGAACCTGATCGCTTAGAGCAGTCAACAGGAATTGCCCACAATTCACAATTCATAAACCACAAAACAACAAAACATAACAATAAAAAAATTTTGATGCGTAGGTTTCTTTGAAGATTTTGTAGGTTTCTTTGGAGAAGGTGGGCAACTGAATTAGACAAGTAACAAACATATTTCGTAGTAAGTTAAACAACATTGCTAAGCAATTTTGACATAAGCTTAAATGTCGTAGAAAAGAGAGAAAAGAAAACAAACCTGATAATTTAGATAGGTAAGTAAATTTAAGTATAAATATAACTTGGTTTTTCAGAAGTTGCTGAAATTGCTCTGGTCTCACAAAACGCAAGTGATACTAATCCTTAATTCTACGAGGACTCATTGCGGTTACAAACAATTCAACTACTTCTTTGCGTCCAAAACGAGTAGAGATGATTATTTATATCCAGTCGAGAGAAAAATACAAGTTTTATTCCTGAACAAAAGTAACAACGATTAAACCAAAAAAAAATCTGCAAAAATAACAAACGGTTTGTCCAAAGAAAGAATTTCTCCCACCAGGTTTTAGCTACTCGTTCCTCCCATTAATGCCAGTGAACAGTTAAGTGACCTTTCTTGGTGGGCTGCAAGATCGGTCAAGTGAAAGCCCTTGACGCGTTGAATCAATTTGGATTTCAACAAGACAATCCGGGCGCAATGAAAGTCGATCCAAGTCTTTTCCTGAGAAAAATCTTTTGCTCTTCCTTTTTGTCACTTGAAAATTCACTTTGCGAAGTATCTTTTGACTAGTTCTTGATTTTTATGACTTTTATAAGAATTGAAAGACAAACTTCGAAGAAAATAAAGTTGTGTTGCTCAAAATGAAGAAACCAACGGAATGTGAAATTTCCAGCCGCAGGGAGCGCGTGAAAAATTAAGCCTCGTTTTGGTTTTGGTGTCTTGTTTTGGTTAAGTTAACCTTAAGAGAAAAAGAAAACAAACTGCGGATAGGAACTTGAATTCATTGCAAACTTAACGTTTCGTATGTTACAACATACATCTTCAGAAGTGACAGTTATAAAAATTTGGGCGAAATTTAAAACTTAAAGCGAAGTACTGGTACAGGGTTAAAAATATACTACTAATATAAAAAATAACATCCGGACAATTTAATAAGACCAGAGTTTTTCACTGCCAACGTTACCATTTAGGGCAGGTTTTAAGTCCCTTATCAATAACGTCTCTTTTATTTTACAATGTAAATCGGATCGTCCATCTGCCAAAACTTCAAAGTGATCCCATTTGATGTTGTGACCAGTTGAGATTGTGTGATCAGCAACAGCGGAAGAGTGGCCTGTCTGAGTCAGAGCTCTGAAATGTTCGGTCTTCGGTCATGTAAACGACGCTTTGTTTTGCCAATGTAAAAGGCATCACAAATCCCAACAAGTAGCTTTATATACAATCTTTGATTTTTGAGAGCGATTGAAGCGATCTTTGTAAGGGAAAAAAGACTTACTACGACGATTGTTTTGAAAAATTACTTTAAGATTAACATAACCATAAAATTTCCTAATACAAGATTTTAAACGGCGTGTGATAGATTTGCTTTGTAAACCTAAATAAGGCAGGACAAGGATAACGTCTCTCTAGGGAACTAGGATCTGAAGGCCTGTTCCTGTGTTTATTTAGGGCATCATTCATGTTGAAAGAAATTATTCCCTTCGGGTAACCATACTACTTCAAAATGGTCAATCACGTGATACTGGTCGGGGGATGCCTTGTTTTGACAAGTGTGGATGGATGTCCAGATGTGCGCTGTAAACTTGGTGGTCAGTCGGAGTATGGTCGCCATGTTGCACACTGCATACCACATCGAGATGATTGCCTTGCAGTTTTTCCCTTCTTACATTTCATTTTTCTGCTCTAATTGAGAGATGACGAATTAATAGTATCTTTTACTTTTTTCTGTCTCCTGTTGAATTCAGTTTTTTTTATAGGTAGTAGGTTTACAGTAAACGAGTGATAACGTACAAGCCAACACATTTGCCTTTTTTCCTACTCTGTAGTTTGTGGCACATCCATTTTTGTTTAAAAGAGTGAAGATGAGATGGCAAAGGAAATCACCCTTTGATTCGGTTGGAAAACTTCGCACTTTTCTGTGGCTGTTACTAGTTGCGCTTGAGACAATCTTAACCCCCGTTTTGCTTCCATTCATTGGATATGTGAATTGCAAAGACCAGAAAAAAATTAAAAAGAAGATCCAGAAGTTGAAGCAGGAACAGGTGGGGAAGGATGCCCCGGGAGTGAGAGATGAGACGAAAGGGCGACCACAGGAGAGTTCCAGAGGCGAGGATGGGTCAAGGGATATTTTCGGTATAAAAACCTTTTTTTGTATTAGTCCGGGATTAGTTTAATTCAATAAATAAGATCTCGCTTCTTCTTCTACCAGCAGCGAATTGGATTAAAAGTTTAAAGCGTAAAGCTTTCTAAACTCATCCAAGTTTCCACCTCCCTTGACGTCATGATAGTGAAGCTTGATTAAAGCTTTTTAAAATAAAGCTAACTGAGATCCTTGATCGTGGCTCACGGACGCCATGGCAAGAAATGAAGGAAACGCGTGCGCAGTTCGTAGCGACACCTAAAAATATGTCAAGCAAAAATAGAGAGACTTGAGTGAAGAAAAATCTAACTTTGCAAGCCCGTGCGGGAACGAATCCCCTTCTATCAATCAGAATTATTGTTTCAAAACAACGTCGTTCACATCCATGGAACTGTTTTTCTATCAAAGTTTCGGTCCACCACGGTAATCAGCATAGAAGATGGACTATTTTCAAGTCTATTTGGATGAAGATCAGTCTTCGTAGAAGCGCCATGGGTGCTGTGGATGTTTCGCAAGTTCAAAGGTTTCGCAAGGTCCAAGTGCGGTACGCCATTTTGTTCAATCATTCCTCTCTTTCTCAGGCTATTTACGGGTAGAAATCTTCAGCAAAAGACTGAGAATGACAACAAATCAATGCGGCGAGATAGCGGGAAAATTGAAGAGGAGAAAATCAAATTATGATGCCCTGGTGTCACTATCTCAATTTTGATTGGCTAAAAACACGCAGCTAATTACTGCTGACACTGTTTTCGCTACGTCATACCTACAGACAATAGGTTTTATACACGAGGAAGTGACGGCATTTTGCAGACAGTAGTTTTGCACACGCGAAAAACAGGTTTGTTTTGCTGAAGCTTTTTTCGAATTGTATTGCCGACGTTTTCACCAAAACAGGTCTGAGTTCGGTCAAAAGTTTAATTTTAAGTTTTAAAACATGTTTTGGAGTATCGCCTGCAGTGCAGGGGCCGGTTCCTGAAAGGTGTAATAACTCTGTTCCACGGATAAATCTGCCTTATTCCAAAAGGTATTCCTGGAATAACGGCCGATTTATCCCTGGAATAGAGTTATTACACCTTTCAGGAACCAGGCCCCAGGCGTTTTCGGTGGGCGCGTGAGTTATTTCTCGAAAGCCGTATTAAGCCCCCCTTCTCTATTAACCCCCCTCTCTAATAAGCGTCCCGTTTGAAAGTCGTTTTTTGTAATAAGCCCCCTCCCCCTCTAATAAGCCCCCCCTTCTGAGACATGAGATTTTGTAATTAGTCACTCCTATTCCCTGTTGCGAAATGAACTTCAAGTGGCCCAATTGGTTTCTTTTTAAACAAATATACACTTAAACACGTAATACTGTGTGCTTCTCTTTGTTAGATAATAAAATTTCACTGTAGTTGTTTCAGTTTTGTACAAAAACTATTTTAGGACGAAAACAGGATGTTTAAGATTTGAAATGAGCCCCATTCCTCTCTATTAAGCCCCCCTCTCTAATAAGCCCCCCCCCCCATTAATGAAACCTGGAATTAAATAAGCCCCTCCCCCGGTGAGCGAAAAGAATGCGAAAACAATAGGGAAAAATGACAAAAGACAAAAATGTAATTAAGATCGCAGAAAAGAAATCGCTATATGAGAATGCCGCAGCAACACTAACTTTAGCAGTCTAAAATATCACCGTAAATCGCGATCCGCGTATGAAACGACAATCATGATGTAATTTCATTATCCATCAAGATCCCTGCCAAATTTAAGCGAAACCAACCCTCGCGATTCAGAGATTTTAAGCTTGAAAATGAAACACCTACCTCAGAAATTTGGTTCGATTATGAATTTATCCATAGGCAAGTGTCCTGTGCGAATGTAATGATAGATGATGCAATATTCGCGCTTTAATTCGTTTCGAAACGTGTAAGAACTGCCCGACACACGATTCCACTCCCATCGTAGGATTCTCAAAATACGTCCGGATGACGCAATAAACTGATAAAAATAAAGTAACAAATAACTAACCGCAGTTTTATATATTCAACAGAAAGGTACTTTGATTACATCAACACTCCTTTGGTGATCTTCATAAAGACTGAGTTCATGAAAGTACTCTTCATTGGACTTCATTGCCGGATCTGTGTTTTGGCCTCCTCTGTTTTGCCAATTATCGAAGAATATCTGGTGTTCCTTTTCTTCATGGCATTGATTCTCAGTGAAATCGAGCAATGGAGAACGTCTGAACGTGAAGTGCGCTACAAAATTTATTTCAGGTACTAAGTAAAACAAGCTAGAGACTTATGTAGTGCCCCAGATCAGAGTCTCAGAGCATAGCATTCCAAGGCAGTAGAGGGGAGTTTTAGGGGCAGAACTGATCAAACTGATAATAATAATAATAATAATAATAATAATAATAATAATAATAATAATAATAATAATAATAATAATAATAATAATTAAATAATACAGATCACGGAGGGTCGTGGGTTCAAATCCCATCTGGGACTCGGATTTTTTTCCGAGTCTTAATTTCTCCTTACATTTAATATCTTTGTTGTTATTGTTGTTTCATCTTTAAATAATAATACAAGATGTTTATTAACAATTAAAATAACTATTTACAATACATTAAAATTCTAATTACGATAAAATATGTACATTTGAAAAAGCTATAACGTTCATTCATATAAATTTTCATTTCATAACGCTTGACAAGTTCAAGCAAATAGATATTCAATAATAATAATAATAATAATAATAATAATAATAATAATAATATTTTTTTACTGCAGAGCTATTCTAACAAATGCCACGATGGCATAATAACAACATTGCTATTAAAGTCATTAAACAGACGTCCCGACAAAGAGGTCAAAACTAGCAGACAGCTTAAAAACACAAATGACCTCGATACTAAACTGGTCTGTATCATTTTGTGAGTTTAGAAGGTTTTTAATTCAGTCACCTCGAAATCTCCATATATCCTCTACTGACATGAAGCATCATTTTGCGAGCTTAACTATAAAATGGCTAAAACACTCGCGAGGGAGTCGTGTATAGGCCTGTCACTCTTTATAACACGATTTAAATTTCATGAGTCTCCATGTTATTGAAAGGGGTAGCAAATAGCAATGATGAGTGTAATATACTGCAATTTTAATGCGCCAGAAACTAAAATGACTGCCACACAGAATTTTCCTTTCCACTGAAGAAGGGGCAGTAGCCTCGAAACGTATGGAACTTTTTAGTTTCTGGCGCATTAACTATTTAAACTTAACAACTGCAGTATATGTTTATATCACAGTTTGGTCACATATGTTTTTGAAATTACCTAATGATGAGTGTAGCTGAGTTTTATCAAATTTCATGAATCAACTTTTGACAGAACGAACTAAATCTTTTTCATGAATAGTTGTTAACTTCGTTTGTGTGGCTCTTTTGCAAACCTTTTTTTTATACATATTGTGTTTGCAAACATTTTATTTTGTCTTTTCAGGCTCTGCAAACAATTTTTTTCAATATTTCTCATACCCCCCCCCTCCAGAAAAATAATGGTCCGTCCCTAAAACTATAAACAATATTCAGAAGCGCTTTACATAAGTTAAAGTTCTATACTAATTTAAAATTAAAATATTGAAAAGCACTAAACATTAAAACTATTGAAACAGACTAAAAGCTTTCCTAAATGAAAATGTTTTAAGTTGCTTTTAAAAAATGGCGAGGCTACTACTTGTTCTTATAGTTAATGGCAGCGAGTTCCATAAAACAGGCGCAGCGTGAGCAAAGATCCGAACCCCAAATGAAGAGCAGTTGGCTTTTGGAACGAACAGAAGAGATTGTGCAGACGAGCGAAGAGCATAATTAGTAGCTGGTAGCTTGGTTGCGTAATGACTTGTAGACAAGGAGGAGCAATGAAAACACATTTTAGCGAGGTTTCTCACAGGTAGCCTAAGCTATATATGTCACAGTAACCGTTACGAGCAAAATTATAAGGATTTGTATGAGAAAAAACGGTCCATTATAAGAACTAAAAAATACGAACACGATTTCAATAAAAATTGCCTACCTTACTTCGCTTGTGTGTTTCCTTGTCTCCTGTGTGGTTTTTGGGGGGATTTAGAGCGTTTCCATTAGTTTTACTTCCATTGCTTTCTCTCTATATATCCTTTCCCAAGGTAGGGTACTTCAACCGAGAGGCCGAGCGGATCCACTGAAGGAAAACCGCCGTAAATTCGCTCCAAACCATCCGATCGCCTCGAAATTCCACGTAGACCACGGACGATAGTTCTGTTGTCCATTCCAACTCTTTATCCGAGACCGGGATACATGGAAAGAGCATTAAACATCGCCAATCGCTGCACACTTTCCGTTGAGATCGTTCGACAAAGGCTTGATTCAGATTTCTCTAAGCCGAACGTTTGAAAAATAGCTTAGCGACCCGGCCTTTGGGTCGAATTTCTTACTGACCCGGTGGGCGAGTGTAAAATGTTACTAAAGACACTATCACTCTCAGTACAGTCGCCCACCGGGTCAGTAAGAAACTAAAACTCACTGGAAACGCTCTAAATCACCCCAAAAACCACACAAGAGACAAGGAAACACACAAGCGAAGTAGGATAGGCAATTTTATTGAAATCGTGTTCGTATTTTTTAGCTCTTATAATGGACCGTTTTTTCTCATACAAATCCTTATAATTTTGTTCGTAACGGTTACTGTGACATATATAGCTTGGGCTACCTGTGGGTTTCTATGATGATTCAACTCAGCGATCCTCGTTCATGAATATATTTAAAGAGAAAAAGTTTCCAGTGAGGATTTATTTTAAATCACATTTCCTTTATTTTATTTTTGTTTTGCAGAGATATGTGGAACTGGATCGACCTTCTAACGATGTTTGTGTACCTCGTCATTCTTATCCTTCGTGTCGTGGTTATTATCCTGGGTGGTGACCCATTTGAAAATCGTTTGTTGGAGATCGCTCACTACTGCTACGGTTTCAACACCATGTTCCTGGTTCTTCGATTTTCCAGTCTTTTGGAATTGAGTTCAATTTTCGGTCCACTGCAGTTAGCACTGTTTCGAATGGTCGTTGATTTGATGACAATTCTTGTGCAGTTTTTCTTCGTAGTTGTTGCATTCTCAGTGGCCTTAGCAAAGGTTTACTCAGCCGAGATGTCGTATTTACTTCCCCGAGGTCCAATCAACAACCAAATTGAGAACAATATGACGAGATACACACCGTAAGTTACCTTTCTAGTGATGTTCAGAAAACACTTAAAAGTGTTTTCTGAACACTTTTAAAAAAGGCAGCTTTTATCGTACAGATAAGAAACGAAAATAGCACGGTCGTTATCTCGAGTGTTGTAGAAAACCTGGAATGTTGCTTACAATCTTTGCCAAAATAAAGTTTATAAAATAATTGTTTTTCTTTTATTTTCTTTCGAAGGTATTGCGTTCAAGGGGCTTTTATATGGTAAGTCGTGTTCAGGAGTAAATGCATATTTCATTTTGAGCGAATTTAAAATACTCCGCATAATGTTCAGCGTTCTGAAATGGGTAAGAGCTTAACATGAGTTCCCATTTGAGAGTGGTGCTCACCATCTATGAACATATGGTGAAAAAGTTTCGTTTATTATATAAATACCAATGAAATTCGCGCGAAAACATGAGAGTGGTGCTCACCATCTATGAACATATGGTGAAAAAGTTTCGTTTATTATATACTAAATACCAATGAAATTCGCGCGAAAACATGACTGATATCTTCACACGTGAAGAGATCACCGTTGCTATAACAGCAACAACAACATATTTGTACCCAACAATTATTAGAAATAAATTGCACCAATATAGAAATTATATAGAGAACAGGCTGCCCTTAGTAATCATAAGGGGCTAAAAAGATAGGGCAGCCACAAATAAGTTACGTAATAAATCGTGCCTTTCGCAGCGAAAGTGAAATGGTATTTCATTGGTCTTTATGTAATAACATGGTCGCTTGGAGATACGAAATTTCTTTTCTCGTGTTGAAAAATATTTTATCAACACTTGTAGAGAAATTTTCTTTCTCCGCGAGGCCATGTAATATCCTCTATTTCTCAAGGTGCTGCTAATTTTTATTCCGAGCAATGGCAAAAGAGAAAAAGAGAAAGACATACATATAGATATTCCTAGTAAAAGTTTCATGTTAATGTATGTATATGATTAGTACTTTGACCACTCTTGTAATTTAGCTGAGAAGCTACGAAAAGAGTAATTAAACTGATTATTATTATTATTATTATTATTATTATACATATGAAACAGATGTCATTGTGCTGATACTAGCATTATCAGTTTTTTGTTGTTTCGATCGGTAACATCGTGTCCAAAAATGAGAATACTCGGAAATACAGGTATTGTTGGTGTTGCCATATTCAGGGATGTCATTGCCGTCAAGGCCCGGGCAAACGGCTTCAACATTTAGATCAACATCCGTTCCACTTTGTTGCATCCCATTGAACGATATTGAACGATGTTGAACGCCGGGGGTGGCAAGTGATTTCAACACATCATCAACATTTGAGTCAACAATTCTTCACGAGAGGCCTGGTATTCAGTCCCGCGGTTATTACTATGGATACGTTTTGAGGGACCGATTAGTGAGCACGCGCATACCTAACAATGTTGAAAGGAGGTGGCAAACGGCTTTAACATCGTTCAACATTCGCGAAATGTTGAAATGGATGTTGAAACAAAGTTTAAACGCTTTTAAACTCATTCAACATGTTTCAATACGGTTGAAAGGGCGTGGCAAACGCTTTCGACATTGCTATTCAACAAAATCGAACGGATGTTATTGTTGAAACAAATGTTGAAGCCGTTTGCCCGGGCCTATGCTACTTTTGTCTGAATAACAACGTCTAGAAACAAAATTGTTTAGGTAATTCCGTTGAAAATGACGTACTATCCAGATGTTTTTCAAACTTGGCACGATATCGATTGATAGCCATGCATAGGCCATTGAAAAAATGCCACAAAAAGATGGCTTCACTGTGCTTGTTTTCGCCCCGCATGTCCGTTTTCTACTGTTGGATGTCATGTGGCCACACACAAGAACAAGAACAAGAACAAGAACAAGAACAACAACAACAACAGCAAGTACTTTTTTCTCCTCACTTTTTTCTCACGGCTCACCGTGCTCATTTCTTAGCAACACGACGACAAAGGGAAAGTTGTGGCTGACAAAGCTCAATGTCAAGGCAAATACGCCATGTTTTTAAAGTGTGCGCGCACGAGCGCGCGTTAAACGACGCCATAAATTATGCGCAGTAAGGATGCGCCGTACAATCGTGAGGAATCACCTTAATTTATAGGGCGCTTGTGGTCACCTTTTCTTCACTAAGTTGTGCCTTCTTTTTTTAGCATCTACAAGGCGGCCAGGCAGTTGGTGTGGTCTGTGTTTGGAATTATGGAAGAGACAGATTTGCAATCACACACCACTTGGACGTCAGAAATTGTGGGAGTCCTGTACTTAATTTTCATGATTCTGTCAGTGATTATGCTGGTCAATATCCTGGTGGCTTTATTAACAAATACCTACGAAAAATACAGGGTAAAAGAAAACGCCTTTGTGACACAAATTAATAAAAAATAAAATAAAATAAATAAATAAATAAATAAGCTTTATAATTTCGTTAACTTAAAGACTTTATAGGAATGCATTTGTATCAGTTGTATGGCGAGAGACGTACTGTCTACCTATATCCTTGGATAAGTGTCAAACCGATATAAGCGCTACGGAAATTGAAAATAATTCGTACGATAGCTGTGGAAACAGCCAGAAAACAAAGGAGTAGATTGTAACAGTATTTATTCATTACTTTAAGGTAATGAGGACTGTGACTTTTTTTTAGAAAAAGTCATCTTCCTCATAAACAGGTTCTTGGTACTAATTTTAATTTGGATTTGCAGTGAATCAGAGTAGAGGAGAAACATATTCTTTCTAAGTAGCTGTTGCCGTCGAGAATTAACTGAGAGTGGGAGGCAGCGTGGTCGAGTGGTTAGGGCGTCGGACTTGTAATCCGGAGGTCCCGGGTTCAAGTCCCGCTCCGACCACTTGCTGGAGTTGTTTCACGGCAGACCCGAGTTCAACTCCTCGGCCACGCTTGTAAAATAGCCAACTGGTTTGCCTCCTGCCAGTTGGGCTTTTTAAAATGTTAGGTTCTATTTGAATATTTGTTTCTATATTTAGTGTCCCCAATTAGTGCTCGCGCGCTAAATACCTTGACACTTAAATAAAGTGATTATTATTATTATTATTATTAAAATGAAAATAAAGTGTACGGTTTGGAAACATTGACTCATCCGTGCTTTTCCGAGAATTAATTATGACCGAAAACGGCAATTGCCATACTTACTCTTTATACCTTTTCTTGTTTATTCATTAGACCAACTGGGAAGTGGAGTGGAGATTTGGCCTAGCAGTTATGGAAGAGCAATACGCAAGAAGGCACGCTATTATCATACCATACAACTTATTTACATACTTCATCGGGCGATTCTACTTTGCCAAAAATAAAGATGCTCGACAAGAGGTATGTACAACTTTTTACCGTACTGTAAATTCATGTCCTTTACAGGCCATGTTAGTACTACGAGTCGAGGATAGAAGAGATCCGTCACGCTTGAAATTTTGAAGCTTAGACTTAGAATACCAGCATTTCGCTGTCCAAGAATTTAAAGCGGTTACTAATAACACGCACCCCATTGGCTTCGAAGTTGACTTTTTGTGGACGTCAATCAAAGACCAACCGAT
>JAJGOT010000345.1:650000-732500 GCA_022457155.1 Cladopsammia gracilis
CTGATTACGAGAGAACACAGCTTACCATGGGATACTTTCACTTCCAGTCTCGACAATTGGAGCGTTATATGAGTAACAGAGGTCGACAAGCAAACCCTCGAAGGTGCTGACAGAGCTAGACCACTACGTAAAAGTGCTTGATGACACAAACATTGATTTCAGAGGAAGACAGTGAAAATTTTAGGAGTGATTCAAGGCCAATAAGCATAAAAATATATCCATTTTCAAACAGAAACGGATACGTGTGGACGGTTGAAAATGCGCTTTGGCTTTTCTGTTTTAACGCCTTGGCTTTTCCTATTTATTCTGTTATATCTTTCGAACTTACCTACCTAATATACGCATCAGCGCGTTTCTTATTGTTCCTAAAAGGCCGCAGTATGGTAGCCGAAGCTGATTTCCCTTTCGTTAACGGTGGATGCCAACATTGGTAACCAAACCCAGTTTCGTAATGAACGATGCCATATCTGGTTTAGTGTTGGCCTGGACAAGGTCGAAATTGTGATGAAATTAGGCCTAGACAATAAGGCGATTACTAGACCAAAGTTAGAAGACGCTCAGGTTAGGGATAGGGATAGGGTTATCTGTTTTCGATTTGACAATAAAAGAAAGACGCCTCATATAATTAAAATTTTCGAGGCTTTGGTGGATGAGCGTGGTTGTGTAATGGCGAGGGAGGGATGGTAGCAGGACAGAGGTTCTGGTTTTGATCCTGCATGGGCGGTGACATGCACAAGAAACGTTATTGGTCTCGGAAAACTTAGTCTACTGTAATTCGGCTCTTAAATGTCTTTTAAATCTCCTTCACATGCTTAAAAAAGGGCCTAAAATGGCCGTTTATCGAAATCCACCTTAAATCAAGAGGGGAAACTGAAGTTATAATATGATGTATTACCGCTTGTCTCACGATGTAGTTACTTGTAAGTAGATTTTAAAAATTTTGTATTCGTAAGGCCTGTCTTAAAGTAATTTCATACTCTATAATTATGTTTTAGTTCATGAAAAATTGGACGAACTTGACAGAAAGATCAGGGGAATAGAAGGTCGACCTATACAGGAAGTAAAGGTTAGTCATGCCATACTTTGTTAGTACTAGGTACATTGGAATTTACACGAATGTACACGAATTCGTATCATTTGTATTCACTCCGTATACAGTATAGAGCGGTTTTCGATTGAGTGTCGAAAGTCAGATTCAGGTTTTGCTTTGGTTTTGCATTACTTCGCTCTGTGATTGACCAGCAAACTCGCGCCACTTTCTCAACCAATGAGAAGCAAAACCAAAACCAATCGTGACTTGCACGCGCGTATGTTCCCGCGCTTTGCGCCGGTTACGTGTAATTACTTCGAATTCTGATTGGTTCGTTGCACTGTTTCGGTCTGTTGTGATTGGCTGGAGTAAGTGGTTTGGTTTTGGTTTTACGACACTCAATTGAAAACCGCTCTAAACATTTCTACTTACTGACAGTTTTAAGCAATTGATCAAGACGACTGGTTATGCGTTACCTTCTTCTTCAGAAAAATAATAACAAATAATAATAATGATAAATAAAAATAAACAAATTAAAATCCGTGCCAAAAGGTTGGCCTAGAAAGGTTAAAACGTCTGGCGGTATTTGCGTTAATTGAAACAAAAATATATTACATCGCTCTATTTGTATTCTTTCACTTTGTTTATCTCATTGGACTTAAACTTTAGGCTCCTGGTGACGCTGAGGTTACCACGACAGAAGAAAAAAGAAACGCAGCCCAGAATAACAGGAAAAGCGTTTCATTTGATGAGCCTGAGGAGAACAATAAGGCGGATGCTAAGGAGAATAGGGAGGAAACAAGTTTCTAAACAGAATGTCTAGACAATTAGGCAGCGCCATAAACAAGGTTTCTTTCTATTTTACGTAATAATATTAGTTGTAACCATTGCTTGAAGTGACATGATAAAGCAGGCAATTTGAACTCCTCGTTAATACTAATTTTTCAGGTTACTTTTTGTGTTCGTCACCACAGGCAGAAATAAATTACGGAGCTTTAGCAAAGAGGACGGCGACGGCAACGAAAACAACACTACAAAGTATAACTTCTCGCTTTTGCAACTTTTTCGCGATTATTTCAATTTGTTTATCTTGGAAAATGCGGACGAACTATCCAGGGACTAAATTACTATGAACGGAGTTAAAGTTAGGGAAAAAAGACAAATTTACCATCATGCGCTCACGTTCTCGAGAAAACCTAAAAGTTGGTTATTTCACGTTGCTGTTTTGCAGAGGACGGTAAAGAAATATACCAAAATTTAAAACGCACGTGCAGAGCCTTTGTTTTTGCTCATTAAGCCTGTTGTTTTGTGGCGTTCTCCTTGACGTTATCGTCCTCGTTGCTTAAGCTCCCTAATATCTGAATTTTACCAGATTGGTTCCTCCAGTGTATATAAAAAATGTTACATTTGAGACTGCGTTCAACAAACTTAGTTCATTAACTTTATTTACTATAAATCACCGTTGCTACATCGCTAAAGAACTCGTCGTGTTTTCTTCAGCTAGGTACAATTCTACTTCATAATTTTTGGGACTCAAACGAGGTTGCTTCGGAACGTCGTTCTTGACAAAAAGTGTTATGACCAGTGGTTTCCTTTTTAAAAGGAAACAGGAGGGTAACTGAGGTTTGGTGTATGCAAACTAAAGGAAAAAGTAATAGCACTGAAGCAATGGAGGCATCTTATCTTAAGAATAACAATCCTGTAAGCGGTTGCCAGATAATAGTTGAAATATACACTTCAACTGTGTTACGTGTTTTAAAAAGTTTTAATAAGAAATCCCTCTCCAAGACACATTTTAATTAAAGGCCCACCTGCAGCCAGAGTTGTTTGCGTGCTTCTGCTGTTGTTCGGGAAATTGCCGGAGCCGGGTCACTTGTTGAAGTATCACAAGTGTAATAGAACAGCGCAAAGTGAGACTCATTTGGAGTAGCAGCCTGCTAACCTCTATGTGTCTGTGGTTTAGCTCGCACATACATCGGTGGTGAAGCGAAAATTTCATAATTGAGCTTCTTAAATTAGAAGTGTGTCGAATTGTGACGGCTCATGTAAAAAAAAATAATAAAAAAAAAAGATAAGCGGTCCGTTATTCCAAAGTAATCTTGTAGGCATCTAGAGTTTGGCTAGCAGCCGGGCACCTCTGAATCTTTGAGGTGATCGAGGTCATTGTATTAAACCTAATGGATCTCTCGGTTGGTGTCGATCGTCTCAATTGTTTTTGGAAAGATTGGGACCACTGGAACGATACGGACGATTTTATGGAAACCAGCCCTTAGCATTCTTTAAAGGAAGTGTTACCGATTCATTCATACCTTTTTCAACGCTGCTCGAAGCTTTTATTAATGCTAAAACAAACAAAACAAAGAAAATTACAAACGGTTGAAGACTTAATGGTCAAATTAGTGCCCGCATGGACTTTTCAGAAAAAATGTTTAGGAAACGATTCCTTACTGATTAGCACTGAGTTTGTTTGCGCTTGGTCTTCCTTTTTTAAAGTTTTGGGGACTCTTGAAATCCAAAATTAGATTAGAGATTGGAGGTAATTGTAAATGGAGACGTACGTACCTCATGACCTTATTATACTCACAATTTGTTTTGATTTTCATAGGATTAATTCTTTTTTAGCTCTCACTTTCTTGCAATGTTGAACTGTTTGAATCCAAGAAGGAGGGCCGTTTTCTCTTTCCTTAAAAGTAAGCAATTCATAAATGACGATCAAAATGATCCTTTAAAACTCATTAATAATTCATGAAAGAAATGCAAACGAAATTAATTTTTAATGAGTGTCTTTATATCTGATAAAGACACGACTAAATTTTACATCCAATTTTCTAGGCCAAAATAACCCAAAATTTTAGTGTAAGAATGGATAGTTGTACTGTGAAGATTTTTAAGCCGTTTAATAAATTTGCAGTTCGTGTTTCATCAAGTCCTGAAACACTCGACTGCGCCTCGTGTTTTAAACTGGATAAAACACTCCTGCTCATTTATTAAACATTACACAATATTAAAGAGACTATTTGCACAGTTTGAGGCTACGGGTTGTTTCTCCACTTGTATGTGCTGTCTGCCAACGATTATTTCTGCCGCAAAGACTTATGCATGGTTGCCGGTGCCAGACACAGGGATGGATTCCAATCAATCGTGTTTCATTGGAAATCCAAAATTCTGATTTTGAAATCTGAATCCGGAATTCTAATAGATTGAATATACCCTTCGTATTTTCTCTTATTATGCTCGCTTAGATTTGTTACTTTTTTCTTCTTTGTTTGTGATGTGATCTTTTTTTTATAATAATACTTATAATATTTTTTATGCTGATATTTATTTTACGAGTATTTAACCCCCTAACTGTGGTTTGCAGCACTCTGGACAATATGACTTTGATCCCTCAAAACCATATTATAGCTGGCTTACCTGTGGTTGCAGGGAGCCAATATTAATGTAGTAACAGAGGCTTCCTGTTTGTGCTCGGTATGAAACATACTCTGAAGATTTTTAACGTGTTCTGAGTTGACCACTATCACGGGAATTTTTGTTGTAAATTGTGCAAATTGTGTGTTTTACTATTTCACAAACGGCCCTGGTAACACGAAGAAATAGATTTCAAACTATTTCTTGGAAGGAAAAAAGAAAAAACTAGCATTATATTTATGGCGATTTTCCAAGACATAATGAAAAAAATTAGCCCAACTCTTTGAAGTTCCAGTCTATTTCCTACTCGTCACCCATGCCGATTATAGTCAATCATCAATCATACGTGTTAAGTATTTCATAGCAAAACTGCAAAACTGCAAAAAAAAAAAAAAAAACCGGTTCCGTTGTTACAAATGCAAATTTCGTGACATTGCCCTCTTTTAAGTTTGCGGTCCAAATAATGATCGAAGATTTTTAACGTGTTCTTCGCTTACCGCCTAGTCAATAGTGTGCTAAAGTTTGCAAATCAAATGATGCCGTAAGAATTGTAAAATGTTCTAAGCTAGTCAATGAACAATTATCTACCGTAATACAGTATTCTTGGGTTTCGTTACTATGCGTGCAAGCTGAAGATTATCGAACAGTTTGTTATGACATGACTGGTGAGGTTTAGGGCTCTGGTGAATTTAGCGAGGGTCTAGTGTGATGTAAATTTTCGACCTTTTGTCAGTTATCCGCATAACTTTTTGGGCTCTTGTTGATAGATAGCAGTCTTCCTTAGCAGACATCAAAACATTTCGCCAGCTACTTGTTGAGCACCATCCAGACCCTCTCTAATGTCAAGGGATAATAAAGAAGGAAATTTTTAAATGAAAGTCATACTGAAAACTGTAAAAAGTCGCTGTTTACACGTATTTGCTATTTGCTTTTGTGCTTACACTTGTGTATCATGAATAAATCTTGCTCAAGTTTGGTGTGAGTAATAACTTTGAATACAATTTGTGTTCAATTTTCCTCTGATGTATGTCTGTCTGTCAGAATTATACGAGAAATAGCTGTTTACAGGCGTGACTTCTGGTGCCATTTTACCATTTGGGACTTTAACTGTTTCTTTATTTGTATTTTTTTTGGAGGGAGGGGAGAGGTGGGGTCTGTAGGCAGATGACATTTCCTTGCTGTCGCAACTTTACAATCTTTAATAATTTACGTTGGAAAATTGTCTTGTTAATAACATTGCTAATAATTTAGGCTGGACGTATTCGGGGAAGGAGGGGGGGGGGGGGGGGGGATACTTCGCACATACGTCTTTCAAATGAAGCCGAAACGATGTTGCCACCGAAGCACTACCCGTTTCGCGAGGATAGTTACCAAAGGCTAACACTCTAAACGTCAGCTTTTTTGAATCTCCCCCACCGACGCAGCACCACAGTTTCTTTAGAAGCTAATTCCCTTTATTTGAACACACATGAAAAATGAGGGTTCTGAGACAAACCGACAGAATGGGGTTTATTTTCTTGTTTTGAAGCGCTGTTGCACAGCTCGAAGTTACTCGTCAGAGCTTCAAAACAAGAAAATAAACCCCATTCTGTCGGTTTCTCTCAGAACCCTCATTTTTCATGTGTGTTGAGCACCCAGCGCCCAACTGGAGAAATGTGTTCGCCAGAATATAAAAAGTGTCCCAGAAAATTTTCCTATGAGAGTATAGCACCCTCTGGGTACACACCGGAATGGCCACAGCACGCATGCAGGAAGAAGTCCTGAACGAGTTTTATGCCCCGGCCGCGCAAGCGGGGGTAGCCATCGGAGAGCCGATTTTGGAGCTTCCACCAGAGCTTCGAGAGAGGATTCTCAAGGAGCTCATCGCCGTAAAAATTCGAAAAAAATTTACGCTCAGTTTACTTACAGCAAGTTTTTCTCACATCACAAAAGCTGGCGAAGCGATGCGAAGAGTAGAAAGTGAAAAATAACGTAAACAAGATTTGCTCACAATACTCGTTCGATCGTGTGGAAGTAATTTAGCTGAGAACAGGAGTCAATTCGGGGCTGTTTTTTATTTTTTTTGCTTCTTCCATCGCTTCAACAAATTGAGAGGCTATTTTTCTTACATCTCTCTGCCAAACGGGCGTAGAAAGTTCCGATAGAATACAGCAAAACGCTTGGAACAACGCAAGCATTTTTCCTCGTGTGAAGTTATAATTCATTCAGTCATCTCTTTAATTTTCATTACATCATCCCGATTACATCATACTGCATATGATTGTTGACCAATTTAAATACTAAAATTTTACTCAAACTGTTAACGCTTGTCCGTTGGCACAAAGTATAAGCATCGGACTTTCCAGCGGGAGGTTGGTGGTTCAAACCTCAGCCGAACATTTGCTGTGAAAAAAAGTTTCTTTAAAAATAAAATATCAATCCACAGCAAAGTATGATGACGTCACGGCACCACTGTGCCGGCCTATACCCCTTGCAAAGGATGATGACGTAACGGCACAGCTGTGCCGGCGTATGCCCCAGCAAAGTATGATGACGTCACGGCACAGCTGTGCCGACCTCTGCCCCCGAGCAAAGTATGATGACGTCACTGCCGGCCTAAACAAAACAGCAACAAAAACCTCATGAGGGACGGGGTGGGAATAAAATTAATCAAAGTGGCCTTGGGGCTATCTCCTGTAAGTTTTTCCCCATGCAGTACTGTCATATTATGTCGGAATATTGTTTTTAGGCTAGACTGTGTGGTTTCTTGAGTCAAATTTCTCTTTTATCATTTTTTTGGACGTCATTGAAAATGGTGATGCTCTCCTCTTGTCTTGTTTCTGGAGCAAATGTTAGTAGTTTCATCTCGTCTGGATCAGTCCACCTGGTTTACTCTCAAAATATCTAGCAAGAGCCTCAAACAAACAAGTTACTGTTTCAGTTCTTCCCTAGACATGCACCACCACTTATAAAATAATGGCATTCTCGTCATTTTTAACAGAGTGTAACACATGTACATGGTAACAAAATCTCGATTTGTTGTCCGCCTCAGAGATTGAACAAGTTTTCTATAACTGTTATCATTTATACAATTAATCACTAGCTTTCAATTGTCATTTGCTGCAGGAAAAATGCCAGCATCACTTTACAGATGGTGGCTCTTAGGGAAGTGGTCATGACAAGTATACTCGACGAGGACCCACCCTGTGTAGGGATAGGGGTTACACTGCATACCACTTATCCAATGAGTGTAATGGACACATTTTTTTGGCATAAAAATCAGAGATGAGAGTTTGCATGAAGCTTGCATTGCTAGTAAAACGGCACAGGAATATTTTTATCTTTCTCTCAGTTTCTACTCCTGATAGAATGGGGGCTATGCGAACAAGACACCATCTTTTAAGGTGGGGCGAGAGGGGGTAGATAAAGAGACCACTAGTCTTTCTATTAAATGGTGGTTCCTGTCCGAGAGACCATTTCCGTTAGTGATTTTTATCTAAACCTGGGTTATTTTAATTATATGTAACAATATCTTCAACCAAAATAATTTATTGTCGAAATATTAAATTGACATTGTAGAAGGTTTTTTTAAGTTCTATTTAAGCTAATAATTTTAAGCCATTAATTTAAGTCATCAATAAATGTCAGTGTTATATACAAGCGATGAGATCTTTCCTTTTGTGATGTACTGTATAGTCCCAGAGCAAACCTTATCCTTTAGTCGTGCGATTTTGAAACATGTATATATCGAAAACAAAAACTTTCACCGTGTAGATTATACGTTATTAGCCTCAAATGGTCGAAAATAGCGTATTTTTGACCTCTTTTCGCGTTGCCATGGCAACGAATGATGACGTCATTTGGATACCACTTTGTTGACTGGTTAAAGATTTACTGGTTTCAAGTAAAAGATTTTTTAGCCACACCATCGGGCTAGCTGTAATGGAATGTAAAAGACGAGAGGGCTGAACAATATGGAGCCACCTTACTGTGCCTTTCAATAACATTCAAATCTCCACCAACGGTTGCGTTATTCGCTGCCGTCAATCAGAATTAATACGAAAGCCAACGGACCATGTAAAAAAGAAACAAAGAAAATGGATCGAAATCTACCAATCATAATGCACGGACGTGACGTTTTGAACTCATTGAAGTGAAGATCTGTTTCCTGAGAGGTAAGCTAAGCTGATTGACGGCAGTGTAAAACGCAACCGTTAGTGGAAATTTGAACTTCAAATTCCACATGTTATTGAAAGGCGCAGTAAGGGAAGCGTTTCACACAGCCTTCGCGATCATGAACGCCTTCCGTTTCTTTTGGGGACATGTACCAACAAAAAACCGTATACTCTGCTTAGGGCAGGAGAGCCTGACTTTTACAAGGCAATAAAAGATAAATTACTGAACAAGACCGGGAGTGTAAAGACCTTTGCAAGCATTCGCATAGCCGTAAAGTATATTTGCGGTAAAGGATATTTCGGTAAGGATTATATTTACACAATGATTTAAAAGCGAACAATGATGCACTTTACTATTTAGCACGCTCATTTCCCTCTGGAAGACGTTTTAAACGTTTGAAAAAATACGTTTTGACAAAACTGACACAGCTTCGTCTTAGCTTAGCTCACACATGGCGACAAAGACAACTGCAGCTTGCAGGCAGGGTATGTTTTGGCCTAAGTGCACGGTAGAGGCGAGGAACCAATTTGAATGGGAACGAGGCCCTGGGCAGACTCGTACCCAGACTATTTATTAGTTTTTGGGGCGAGAAAAAATCGTATACAAGGCACGCGGGGTGTCATGGGAAGTGTCGAAGGAAAAATAACGACTGGACGAACTCGTCTCAGCTCATAGAAGGAAATATGCCTTTCCTTCTACCTCTCTACGTTCGTACGAAGGAAAATCATTTTCCTTCTCCAGATCGCTGACGCATGAAATACACTACCACAATAGTAAGGCAGGCATAGTGCGAACACTTGCCCGACGGTGGTTTAATGGATATTCAAAGACTAAATTACAAATATGGATATGGAATGAAATACATCTAAAAAATTGTTACATTTTTTTTTTTTTACAGAGCAATACACAAAAAAGGCAGGCAGAGTGCGAACACTTGCCAGAAGGAAATTAAATGGTACACACGAACATAACAATAAGCTAGCGAAATATCAACACATAAATAAACAGTAGATTGCTTCAATAGGCCTACTTAGCTTGAAGCGAAGCACTACTAATAGAATCGTACAGAGGGAAAAATTTAGTCAACTGTAATCTATTTTCTATAGGTTCCTTTACATACATATTCTTTGCTGTTTCAGATCTCCAGCGACCATGGAGCATAAGTAATCTGTCCGAACAATCTGATCTCGGAAGATTATTTGCTATAAATGTTGCTCCACCAGCCCTAAGGCTATGAGTACTAAAACCCTTAGAATCAATGCCTATAGCCGAAAGAGACTCCTTAACTAGTTCCCTAGCCCGTGAATAACTTAATTTATGAGGGCCTAAAACATACGAATTGCTTTTCTTAAGAAACTTCACGGTCCTAAATATATAAACTGGTGAATCTCTGTGGATTCCGGCAGAAGCGAAAAAGCGACAAACAAGGGAATGTGGGCAAGTAATACCACCAGTCTTAGAAATAAAAACTTTGTTGCCTTCCCTATATTGATCTGTTTTGCTAGACTTGACAGATATTTCAAGATGCCCTTCATGCATTGTAATGTCAGTAGCTTGTAAATCCAATAACTCACTTATGCGAAAGAGGCCATTAAATCCTAATACAAATATGAGAGCTGTACGCAAATCCTTAAGATTACAATCCACACGAGCAAATGAAAGACAAACGCGATAAATCATATCTGGAGTGACAGGCTCCTTTTTCTTGACTGGTCCACTAAACATACGTTTGCTAGCTTCGACGATGTTGCGCGAAAAAGCCGTATCAACAGGATTGCCCTGGGGACCATGGGGAATAATGCACCCATTTCAATGCGGAAAACGCCAAAGAAACAGCAGCGTATGAATTTTTTGTATCAACAAGATGTGAAAGGTATTGTGATACAAGCAAACTAGCGCATGGGAGAACAAGAATAATACCTTTAGACTTAAAATGATGGCAAAAACGTTTATAGTGGCAAACATATTTTTTAACGGAAGAGTTCGCTCTTGATGATAACAACTGTTGCACCATATGTTGTCTTTGGCTACCGCAGGTTTCGCCCCAGGAAGAAGCCTTGAGTAAATCCTGGAAAGGAAAAAATAACTAAAACATAAAATTGGTAGAGAGCAAAAGCATTCGTCAAATAACGAAAACCTACGAATCATGCAACTTCAGCTATCCGGCAAAATTACCGGTCACAAACTAACCGTGAATCACTGTCATGCGGTAGAGATTAGTCACAGAATGGCTAATTGTCACTGCCATCCGGGAAAAATATTGGTCACAAATAGACCAATTGTCACTGCCACCCGGCAAAAATATCGGTCACAAATAGACCAATTGTCACTGCCGTCCAGGACAATGAGAAAAAACTACACAAAATTAACTCTAACTGCTACGATATAACCAGCCCACGAAGGGGAGCCTAATAGCGAACTAGTGTTTCGTCCCTGGCGCAAAGCAAGGATGCCTTCGAAAAATTGATAGTCTATAACAAAATCCCAAAAATCCTTGACAAGAAGAGGCCAAAAAGGGGCAGATGGCCAATAAGGAACCACCAATGTACCCAGTACCCTAGAGTGGAACATAAACCTAAGGACCTTGGACAAAAGGATGACAGGCGGTACCACCCAACAATTTTCACCATGCCAGTCCTGAAAAAATGCATCTACTCCTGATGAGCCTGGATTCCAAAATCGAGAGTAAAACTTAGGAACTTTGCAATTGTAAAATGTGGCAAAACAGTCAACAGAATGTGGACCCCAACGGTTGTCTAGTTGCTGGAAAATTTCAGGGACAAGTTCCCAGTCATCGTAATCGATAATCTTACTAAGATAATCGGCCTTTTCATTCATTGAGCGCGGGACCCACTCAATTTCCAAAACGATCCCATGCTTAAAACAAAATGAGAAAACATCAGACGCTAATTGGTGAAGAATGAACTTCATGCTTCCAACTTGAACAATACGTGCCACAGTTTGGCTGTCAGTGAACCATTTAACCCTGGAATTCGAAAGGAGCGAACTAAACGAGTTAAGAACAAATTTAATGGCTACTAACTCTCGATAGGTAGAACTCTGGTCCCGCTCTGTGACAGAAAACATCCTATGAGAGGCCTACTCTGGGACCTTAAGTCGCCTTAAGTCGCCTTAAGTCGCCTTAAGTCGCCTAAAGTCGCCTAAAGTCGCCTTAAGTCGCCTAAAGTCACCTTAAGTCGCCCTTTGCCGCTTAAGGTTGCCTGAAGTCGTTAGGCTTAAAAAAGGCCTGCACACCTTAAAATTGCCCTAAAAGGTTTCACTTTTACTATTTCTTGAATATATAATAATTTTATTGCCCCAAATCTCTTTTTTAGTTGCCATATATGATTATATACTGCAAGGGTATGGCCCCATGCAGTAAAACATCATGCTTCAATAGTCATGCACCATGCCCTAGTTGCTTCAATTATATTTGCTGAACCCTATAAAGGATGGACCATTTTATTTTTGAGGGGGGGGGGGGGGGGGGGGCAAATACCAAGAAAAAAAAATCACGCACAGATAAAGTATAGAAAGGTATGGAAAAATCACAAAAAAATTCTTGCACAGCCTCAAGATGGTAAAAAAAAATCATGCTTGCTAAAACAAAATGCCCAACCCCCCACCCCTAACAATAAAATGGTCCATCCCCAAGGAGGGTACACTCATTCATCTTCAAAACATTGACAGCTATTTCTATAGGGTTACTTATATTTCATGGACAAAGTGTTCCTGAAAGGATGAAGTTGTGACTTATATTATAATCAACATTTAATATGAGCAACATCATAAAAAAGAAACACTGCTGATCAGCAGTCAATACTGATATACTGTAATGGTGCAGGCATTCCTTCACCTTCAGGGTATTATTATAACAACAGTGAGAGCTGTTTTGGATCACTAAGATCACAATAATTTGAAAAGTATTTTGGGATGAAGCCCAATTATTGCTTATCACTTTTACATTGGGCAAGTAAGCTTGAAAAGATCATAAGCTTAACCAAAGAGGTCACCAAAGACAATGTAACTGTATACAAATGTACATGTACTTAACTTTTAAGCTTACTTACCCAACGTGAAAGAGCAACGAAAATGGGCCATTTCTCCCACATACAACCTCTAAGCTGCGTTCTAGCAATCCAACATTATTCTATTTACAACCAATCGTAACTGAACGTTTGAAAACTTGAAGCTTCTTTACAACTTGTATAAGTATGTCATCTTCTTGACAGTTTGATGAAGCAAAGAATTTAAATCAACCTATACGCTCAAGATTGCAAAATTTGCGTTGATTATGTTACTATGATGGCTCTCTGTCACAAAGGTCAAAAGGATTTCTTGTTATCAACCATTAAGCAGGAATGTGCAAAGGATTTGCAGCAGCTTCCAGCAGGAATTTGCCTCACTCAAGCAAACATGGCCGCCACATGTTTTGACCACGTGACTTCTTTTTGGAACATGGATGCCCACGCGCGCGGGCGCGCACGCACTTATGTTCAGAAAATTAGCACTCAAATGATTCGGCAAACAAAGCCAAAGCTGAAGTGACGTGTTGCTGTTGTTGAAATTGAACACATTCCCACCTTACAGTACAGCCTGACTAGGCTTCGTGGCTCCCTCTAGGCTACCACTCACGTGCTTTACCATGTGGCGTAGATTGTCAATCAAGCTGGCCTGGAATTTTTGAAATCGTTCTTGTAGCCATTGACTGGCTTCCTGCTTGTATTGCGAAAAGAAAACTAATTCCGACAACTCAATTCAAGGTAAGGTAGATGTAAATTTCTGAAATTTATTGGTTAAGCGAGCGCGTGAGCTAGTCGCGCGCGGGAGGAAAAGAAACGCGCGAAGCATGGAAACCATCTACGATTGGAAAGGAATTCTGGGAGAATCAAAATGGTGGACGCCAATGTAAATATTGTCAACTCTGTCATTTGCTGTGCATTCGTTTGTGATCCATTATTTTCTGGAAATTTTTGAGGTAATAATTAACTTCTACACCGGTAAATCTGTCAACAGCCTCATCAGTAACACTATTTAGTTTTGTTTTGACAGGTTAAATTAAAATGTTGCCAGGTGGAAAAGTGTGAGAGCATTTCGGGCCAAGAAGCAGGACTAATCAACCCTGCTAGAAAGTCTCCTACGAGGGTTCGGTTCCCTGTCAATGGAACATCCAAGTTTTCAGGAGCCGGACAAATAGTTCGAGAAAATGGGAAAGATGCGCTATTGAGAAGGACCCTCGCTTACGGTACCAAATATGATATTGGAATATCCTATTGGACTAAGGCAGGAGAACAACAAATTGGCTGGGTGCCTGACCAAACAGTTTTGGATGTCGTTTGCCAAGCTTTCGAGCCAAAATTGACTGTGCAACTGCCACAACAGTGGCAGATAAATTAACCAAATTTATGTAATATGTGAAATCGAGAAGTGATTTTTAATTAACTATTTCGATGCCCTTGTTCATTGTTGTATAAATAAGTCAAGGAAAATGTATGTTAGTTTGATTCAGATCAGGTATCCATTTTTAAGTGAAAAAGTTGGAATTTTTTTCCAAGATTTTGTTTGGCAGTGTATATGATCTTTATATTTTTGTACGATTATTGTTTGTATTGCAATATCTTAAAAACATTTAAGCAGCTAACTGAATTTTTTCTCATTCTAGATAAGTAATATTGTTCCTGCCTCTTGTTTGGCTAATTAATGTTCATAATACAATTTAGCATTCATATTATTTATATGATGTTGTTGTTGTTATTGTAATAATTTGAATCTCAGTATAGCTAAAAGGGGCTTTAAAATCTGGAAACTGGAGATTTACAGTCACTTAAGTCTATCTGAGACCAAGTGAACTGATTGTGATAATTTTGTTTATTGAAATATGAGACAAACTATCATGAATGCCAGGATTCATGTCAGGACTTAAGCTGTAGCCCTAACCCTAACTCTATGTCCAACCTGAACTGGAGTCCTTGGTCGCAAACTGACTTAAGTCCTGACTCGATCGGACCTGGCTTGAATCCTGTCTCATATTTCTCTCCAGAGACCAGTGGCTTGGTATTTAGGTACAGTGATGAAGAGACTGTCAATAACTTTTGTTTCATCACTTTTTAGAAACACTTTTATGTTGCCTGAAGTTGCCTTCAGTCACCTTAAGTCGCCTTAAGTTGCCTTAAGTCGCCTTAAATCGCCTAAAGTCGCCTAAAGTCGCCTAAAGTCGCCTTAAGTCGCCTTAAGTCGCCTTAAGTCGCCTAAAGTCGCCTTAAGTCGCCAATATTTTAGACTAATTTTTCCTTAAGTCGCCTTAAATCGCTTAAAGTCGCCTAAAGTTACGGCGACTTAAGGTCCCAGAGTAGGCCTTATGAGCGTAAGCGTCTTTGCCGAGGATATAGCCAGCGCAAGCAAAATCACTCGCGTCGGAATAAACAGAAGCAAACGCGGGGTTGGCATTAAATACCTCCCTAGCATTAACTAGAAGTAGATTCTCCCTCCAAAACTGTAGTTCTACAAGGCAATATCTGTCCAGTAAAAAAGGAGTGTCCCAATCTTGAGCTGCGGCTACAGACATCTGACAATGCCTGGTCATGATTCGACATAGGTTACCTAAGACAGGGCTCATGGAAATAATTTTCCCTACAACAGGAGCGAGGTCTCTAGCGGGCAAAACAGGGTTTAGTAGAACCCTACCAATATGGGCTAAGGAGTTCTCTACCCGGGTCTCGGTGATACTAATAACACCCTGAGCTCCTTTCCAAACGATACCTAACCAAGTAGCTACTTGGACGGGATCCCACACGCTTTTATCCGTATTAGCGAGAAAGCCAGCCGAGCCAAGATCAGACCTGATAACATTAGAATTAGTCCTGGATAAGGCTTCGCTATTCTCCACGTCTAGACCATCGTCAAGGTAAACAACAGAGTGAATACCCAGAGATCGCCAGTGCTTAACTAAAGGTCTGAAAAGCTTAGTGAAAATATAAGGCGCGGACGATAAGCCGAAGGGAAGAACAGTAAACATGAAAAATTTTGTATCGCCCTCAGGCCAGACCCAGCTAAAACC
Source organism: Cladopsammia gracilis (assembly GCA_022457155.1). NCBI lineage: Eukaryota > Metazoa > Cnidaria > Anthozoa > Scleractinia > Dendrophylliidae > Cladopsammia > Cladopsammia gracilis. The sequence goes on from JAJGOT010000345.1 coordinate 665,654, forward strand.
AAGATAGGGCTGATGCTCAGGAAAGATATCTAAGTGATGGTAACCACTTTTAAGATCAAACTGGGTAAAATAGCTTCCCTTACTGAAATAATCTAACCCTACTTTCCAGTCCTCGAATTTAACCTTCTGTTTAAATATATGTTGATTGACATATCTTAAATCTAAGATTAAGCGCTTTTTCCCAGAGCTCTGCACTGAAACCGAGAGAGGGTTAATAACCTGAAGATGGGTCTTTGGGACCTGAGAAACCCTCCCGGTGGAGACCAACTCCAAAATGGCCTCCTGAACAAAATCGCGATGCTTAAGAGCGGAACGGTTTTCTCAAATACCGACCTAGAAGGAGTCGCATAAAAAGGTATTTTGTAACCTTCCTTAATGCAATCAATAATAAACACAGGAGCATTAATTCTTTCCCAAAACTCAAGATGGGCCTTAAGCCTGCCCTTAACATTAACTGTCACCGAAGTGATCGGTCTGTCCGATTCTATCTCAAACGACTGATCAGCACTGTCTACCTTTACAAGGTCCTCAAAGAGTTCCGGGACTTCATCATGAAAGTCAACCTCCAGGTCGCTATTCTGTTTTGCGTGACTGATCTCCGGAGGAACTGAAAAGGCCACCTTTGGCTGGCGCCCTGAAGTTTCCTGGTTTATACCTGGCGAACCGCCCACAATCGGCGCTCCAATGGCCCTTTCTCCCGCATCGGAAACAGGTGTCTGTTTGAGAAGGCAATCGACGGCCTGCAAGGAAAAGAGAAACCACACAGAAGAGGGAAAAACAAGTTGACTTAAATGCGGATTCTAAAGCTAAAAACTTCATCCACACTGACCACCGCCGAGAAGCTTACACGTGATGAAAACCTTGACGCTGAACACTGCTATATATACATTAGTGGGGTCTCTAGAGACCCCACGCGCTAACACAAACGTGTTAGCGTGCAAACTAACATGCTCACGCTAAACTTCCGAAGGAAAATACATTTTCCTTCTACCTCTCTACGTTCGTACGAAGGAAAATCATTTTCCTTCTCCAGATCGCTGACGCATGAAATACACTACCACAATAGTAAGGCAGGCATAGTGCGAACACTTGCCTGCTATGCTGAAAATACAAAGAAAGGGCAATGACAATACCTCGAAAAAGCATCCTGTCATCACCAGCATGTGAGCTAGAAGCGCCACTAGACGAACTACGGTCCCTGTCCGGCTTCTTTGCCGCATTCTGCTTCTTTTTCTTCAACGCCCGTTCCTGTGCTTTGCGAATTCTTTTCTCGTCCTCGGAGTCGCTGGCGAGCTCCTCCGTTTGGTATTCCTTGACGGCAAGCCAACCAGCTTCGCTTTTATCGGCGAGTTTAATGACCTTCTGCCGGCGTTGGAGCGTCTTCTTTAGCTCGGCAACCTTCTCTCCCGCTTTATCTGTATTTTCAGCGTCCAAATAATGGCTAACTTCATCAAGGGTTCCCGAGAGCTCGGAGTTGAAGAGAAACTGGTCTTTGTTTCCCGAAAATCTTAATTTTTGGGCTTCCGCGACTCTGTTTAGCTTCCTTGTCTCCGTGGTAGTTTGGCTTGCCAGGCCGCACCTAACGCTGTCCACCTTTTCGTCGAGATATTTTTTTAAACGTTCAAACACGTCGTCGACAGTGCTACGCTCGCGTTCTGCTGTGTCGGTGCTCTCGTTCTGGGGTGCTGTTGTCTCGTCTCCTGGCATAACGAAGAACTAAAAACTTCATCCACACTGACCACCGCCGAGAAGCTTACACGTGATGAAAACCTTGACGCTGAACAAACACTGCTATATATACATTAGTGGGGTCTCTAGAGACCCAACGCGCTAACACAAACGTGTTAGCGTGCAAACTAACATGCTCACGCTAAACTTCCGAAGGAAAATACATACTCACCGAAGGTAACAGAAGCTTTTTAAGCTTGATCTACAGACAGACTTCAGTTACTTAAAGTTCACATTAAAGTAAGTCAGATTATGGAAAACTGTGTACGGTTCTAATTAATTTCTGATTTTTTTTTAAAAGCTGTAGAAAAATGAAATTACAACTCTTGCTATGACATAAGAGCGATTTTCCCGACCTTGAAAAACGGTTTCCCTGAGTGTTAGCCATTTCTTTCATCCGCCAGTAGTTGGAAGGATCTAAACAAGCTTTACTCGTTTTCCCGCTAAAACATCCCTAATATGAAAAGAGGCTTGTTCGATTGGCCTATCAGAATGCTGCAAAGCATGTGACGTCAAAGAGAATACCTACTTTTAGCTCACAATCCGTTCGCTTTGCTTTGCGTGTTTACTTAAAAACCAACCAAAAGCCGCGCACTTTTTTTTGGTTTTGCCTCCGTTCGTTAAACCAATCAAATTACTTCCTTCCAGTTCGTTTGTTGTTTTAGTTGTCAAATGATGTTTATGAATGAGTCATGTCTTCCTCAAGTTATGTTTACATGAATTATGTTAAGGCCGTACGAAAATCGTTCTAATGCAAATCGAAATGTAGCATTTGATTATGTTGTTGAGTCGGACAACAACTGATCCTGTTATGAATATGAATACAGCTATTTCAATTAACGTTGTCGGATGAAAGCTCAAAGCCAAGACCGCAAGGTAGTATGGGTTAGGATTAATAGCCATTGCATAAAAATCCCAAACTACCTTGCGGTCTTGGCTTTTCGCGTTTTTCATATGGGAACTGCGGATGAACTGTTCCGTTGAAATGTTCCATAATTCATGTGAACTGTTCTGATACCATCAATGACTGGCGACCAAGGTTCACACGCAACAATGACTCATCAAAGTCGGATGGAACGTCTTACTGTACTGAAACGTCACTGAAAAGAATAAAGAAAAAAGTGAATAAAAAAAGGGTCAGCTTTAATGGAGTTCCAACACTGCTTTGGAAAAGGATTTTTGCCTTTTGGTGGTTTTCGATCAAAGATCAGTCATATCGTCCACTGATAGCGGAAGGAAGCGGGAGAGAGAGGGACACCCACCTCCCCGCTTTCATATACATCAACACTCACAACAAACTCTAAAGAAGAATAGCCGATGACAACTGAATTAGTTATTACAAAAGAAGAAATCATACCTTCTTGAAATAAACAAAAGCAGGAGACCAAACAAATGCTGTTTTAAAAGTAGGAATACAATGGAGACATTTAACCCTTTCATCATCACAACCAATGTGCTGTCCATGTCAAATCGTTCTAACCTTTGAATGCGGTGATACAATTAAAATGAAAAGTCTTTGCAACAATATGTTTTTGTGGTGCTGTACAACAGCACCCCAAACAACATGGTACTGAGTCTGTGAATACATGAGTTTGTGAATAAAATCCTGAAGTGTAAGTCATGTAACCATTCAAATAAAACCTACTCAGAAGTTCTTTCTGGCCGTACTGTTTGTGTCTTTATGTTTTGTTAATTTTGGCTTCCTTTCCAGTTTCAAGTTCGGGGATTAGAAATGAAAAGATTAGGAGATTTTTGTCACCTCAGAGTGCGATCCTCACCTCGATTGGCTGAAATTAAACGCGACGTCATCGCCAATAAGCACAAATGGAGCCCAGTGCTTCACGGCACTGTAGTCTCGGGATTCTCGCATCCATTTCATGGCCTGATTGAGAGACTTACTGGTACTTTGACCTTCCAGCAAATGTTCGTAAAACTTTCTCATAAACTCCAGAGTGGCATCGTCATCAATCGCCCACAGTGACGCAATAACAGAACGTGCACCGGCACCCAAGAAAGCACGTGCAATACCCACCACACCTTCAGCTTTGATCTTCCCTCGCCCGCTATGACAGCAGCTTAACACAACCAGCCTAGCATGCAATTTTGCATTCAACACATCTGCCATCGTCAAAAGATAATCTTTCTCCGTGGGTGCTGCGGGTGTTTTGGAACTCGTAGGATTAGGAGACAAAAGAATTTCCCCGGTTTCAGCACAACCATGAGCTGCAATGTGTATCAAGGCAACTGAGTTTAGCCTGCTTAAAACCTGATCTTTTGTTGCGTTTTTTCCAGTGAGAGGCTCAATATTCAGAATTTTTCCAATCATTTCTATCTCCTCTTTAGCATTCGGAAGTTGCTCGACTGCATTACCTTTGATGCGGACAGTTTCCACCCACGGATCACCGACTAGCGGTGCACCAGACGTACTGTGGCGCCCTTCCGGACACTCTGCCATCAGCTTTAAACTGATTAATGTTGGAACCAGTCGGATTCTGACCGGTTCAGACAAATGCCTGGAATGTTGATCGCCTAGAGCAGCATAAGGAACTAAGAGCAATGGACCATCAGGAACAATAATAAGTTCATCATCTTGTATGAAGTGTGAAATCGGGCCAATGAGCACATCCGACAATACTTTCAAAGCATTACCCTTGCCTACTGATGATGATAATTCTTTCCCATCCGGACTCCGGTCGGGGAACTCTTTAGACTCTTCATCTGCTGGCTCATCCAGGGAACGATTTTCGCACATGATTCTTTTGAAAAACACCAATCTGTTTGTAAGTTTCTTGAGTTAAAGATCCCAAACTATCACTGATTTCCTTTTGCATAAACTGGCATTGCCGTTCCTTTTGTAGTATCCAGAAATGAAGTGGCTCCTGGTTTTCTACAAGAAATATCGTCAGTGATGGAATGTGGCTTGAAATGCCGGGCATTGCTTCCATCTGCTCTTCTGACAGTGACCGAGCTAAGTAGTAGCAGTAGTAGTAGTAGTAGTAGCAGCAGCAGCAGCAGCAGCAGTAGTAGTAGTAGTAGTAGTAGTAGTAGTAGTAGTAGTAGCAGTAGTAGCAGCAGCAGCAGCAGTAGTAGTAGTAGTAGTAGTAGTAGTAGTAGTAGTAGTAGTAGTAGTAGTAGTAGTAGTAGTAGTGGTGGTAGTGGTAGTGGTGGTGGTGGTGGTGGTGGCGGCGGCGGCGGCGGGCGGCGGCGGCGGCGGCGGGCGGCGGCGGCGGCGGCGGGCGGCGGCGGCGGCGGCGGCGGCGGCGGTGGTGGTGGTGGTGGTGGTGGTGGTGGTGGTGGTGGTGGTGGTGGTAGTAGTAGTAGTAGTAGTAAGTAGTAAAACTTTATTAAAGTGTCAGTGGTTCTAGCGTTTACACGCTATTTGGTGACACTATATTACGATAAGAAATACATTAAGAGAAAGTTACAACTGATCTATTTTCTGAATAAAAACTCTAGTTACAAAATGCACCCTTAATACATAAAAATTAACTGTGAAATGATATATATGAAATAAACGCAATTGCTTAAATTGCGTTCACAACTGCGAGGTACATTCTTCATTTGATTAAATTAACTGTTGCAAATATAGCAGCTCTTACACCTCCCATCTTAAATTAAAACTGATAAGTCTCTTTTCCTTACCAACTTTTAAAAGCTTTCATATCAAGTTCTTCCTTTGTCAACTTGGACCACAAAAAAGGTCCTACAGCCGAACCTCTCCTTACGGACACCTCTCTATTACGGACAGCTTCCTATGACCCGACAAAGTTCTCACATATTTTCTTAAAAAAAACCTCTATAATACGGATCTCTCTAGTACGGACAACAAACACTAAATCTCGGACCCAGTGAGCAAATTCATAGCGGAGCACTCGCCGGGCCGAAGGCCTGGCTGCGCAGCACCATACTCATAGAACCTATGCCCGTCATTTTTCATGGTCATGGCTAGCGGAATGTTTCGCGGGCGCGCCTCCGTGACATGTGTCAGTCAGTCGCGCAGGGCAAACTCGCGGGCGCGTATGACGTCGCAAAACATGCGCGTATTACGCCACACGCGCGGCTATACAGCCGTCAGCTCGGTAAACACTTTTTAAAGTTTTAAAAAAGTTGGATCTTTCGCACTGTTTAGCGGAGCAGTAAAGTCGTTTCTTCCCTGCATTTTTGTGTATTTTTGCATTTTGATTTCCAAATCAGTTTCTCGGGCAATTTTTGACAAACAAAAACTGTGAACTTTTCTACGGTCTAAATGTACAGTGCAGACGGTCGGGTAATACCGTTTTTTGAGAATTGCTAAAATTGAAAAATAGCCCGGTCGTCAATTTTAATTCTTGTGCTTCCAACCTTTCACCTTAGTTAAGTTTCACCTTACAGCTGAAGTGACGCTTGTTCAAAGTGCTACGCTGTTAGGCTCTGCCTATCTATATATATTATATTTAACTTAACCTCTTTATTACGGACCCTCCAGTTACCAGGTGATGCAAGTTTGTGTATGTAATACAATTTCTTGTATGTGGTTACAAGCAAATATCGAAAGACGTTTTCAGAATTGTACTTTAAATTACTTTTTAACATGCAGCATTGCTTCGTAGTTCGTTTCGTTTCGGAACAGTGATTCGTATACAGTATGTAGTTGAGATGTGCAATGTATAGAATAGCTTAGAATGCTACTGATAGACAGTGTCTCAATGCTGTATATATTTATAAATCAATTTACATGCAGTTAAAAGACGAGTGTGGGCCTGTCGTTAGCTACTGAACACTTAAAATTGTCAGTGGAGTCTGAAAAGTGACGCCATCGTGGTGACCTTTATAATACGGACACCTCTCTAATACGGACACTTTGCTCTGTCCCTTCGGTGTCCGCATTAGAGAAGTTCAACTGTAAATATGTCAACGAATGTTTTCCGTACATTATAGTGTTAAAGCGTGGCATAATAAAGTCGGAGTTCCTTAGATTATATTATATATTATTATTATATATTATAATATATTATATATTATATTATATATTAGATTATATATTTTTTTCCTTCCCCTTGAAGGTTGAAAAGGTCTTGTACATATTTCGGTAATAGATAATTCTTATCTTTGAACATCAGAATTGCTATATCTTGTAACCTTCTGTTATAAAGAGTTGACACTGATATTGGCCTGCTGACGTAGATTCTCGTATGAGTCCAATCTGTTGTTAAATACTGTACACAAAGCTCTCTCCTGTAGCCCCTCCAGTTTGTGCCTAGCAGAAGCTTAAGGTGGTTCGATACAGTTTTCTGGAGACCATACCAACATTCTTCAATCGGCTTTTAAGCGGCCTTCTCCAAGTCAGATCAACGTGAAATTTTCACCACTAATTGGTTTTGAATTGACGTTTGGCAAGATATATTTTCTTAGAGCTTAGAAGACGAAGACGAGGACAAAAAAGACGATAAAGTAATGGCAGCTCAAAAACTTACTGAAAGTTTTGCTGAGAAACTAGACCTCATCTTAGCACGACTTGGTAGCCTCGACTCAAAAATGGAGCAACTAAATAGATCTGTAGAAGGCCTACAAAGTAAGGTATCCTCTCTCGAAATCGACATCGTTTCGGTGAAAGACAAGCAGAAGAGTCTTGACGAGAAGTTTAACCATGTCGAAAGCAAGACAAAATTCGTGGACGACCAAATTAAAGAGTTACAGAGCGGTATGAATACTAGAATGGAGGAAATCAACGATCACCGCAAACAAATTATTTACCTCGAAGCGTACAGTCGCCGTGAGAATTTAAAATTTGAAGGAATACCCGAAACAACCGATTCGTCGAACCAGAGTGCATCACCGACCGAGGATACGAAAAAAATTCTGGTTGACTTCATGGAAAATGTCCTGGAAATTGAAAACGCCGAAGATATTGAATTCCAGCGAGTACATAGGATGGGTAAACCGAAGAACACTAATGGTAACAGCGGTCGTACGATCATAGCTCGCTTCTTGAGATTCCCTGACAGAGAACGAGTCCTTAAATGCGGCCGTAAACTAAAAGACACCAACTACAAGATGTACGAAGATATGCCAAAAGAGTTGCACGAAATGAGAAAAGTCCAAATGGATAAACTTAAGAAAGCAAGAAAAGATGGAAAACGCACAAATTTCAGTAAATCGGAACCAGATAAACTTTATATTGATGCATGGCAAATACGTTAAAATGTAAATAATAATCGGTGGTATGTAATGTTTTTATTAACATACTCAATCCATTATTTCGTTTTTCACAAAGAAATATTTTGTCCAACACCTGTAAGTCATTTAATTAACAATTGATAGACATTTTGAACTTAATTTTAGCATCCTGCTAACACCTCTCAATCATTGAAGTACTCATTGAATGAGTACTTCAAAGGCGTTTCTATTTACCTGTTTATAAAACAAAGTACGGTATGGGAGCTGAGGCTTGAAGATCCGGCTAAAGGTAATTTGGTTAAAGCTCGATTACAGTTAACTCTGGAGCATAAGGTAAGGCTATTAATTTGTTTTTTGCCCCCGTCTTCTTATGTGGTTTGCGAAACGCGTTTGTACAGTTATTATCCAGTCTTACATAATATTTGAAGAATTTTTTTTTGTTCCTTAATTAGTGTAATGTATTTCTTTTGCGCGTTACATATAGTTAGGTACTGCGATTCTGTGATTTGTGTATGTTATTTATATCTTAACTACGTTTTAATTATCTTCGTAAGTTTCTCACAAAGCAATTCTCAATTAGGATCAGGCTTTCCGAATATCCGCTTTAAATTTAATGCACATGAAAGGTACTTGTTTAATATGATATCAGTAAATGCAAGAGGGATTCGTGACTCCTTTAAAAGAAAATCTATTTTTACCTGGGCTTCTAAACAAGACGCAGATATTATATTACTTCAAGAAACATACAGCACACCAGAACTAGAAAATATCTGGAAAACACAGTGGAGAGGGCACAAGTATTTTTCTCATAGTACAGTTCACAGCAGAGGTGTACTTTTGCTAGTAAAAGAACAACTTGAATTTGGGCAAATCTCGGTAAAACAAGATCCTGATGGCCGCTTCATTATAATAGACTGTATAATACAAGATCAACCTTTTATACTCGTGAACATATACTCCTACAAAAGTAGCTGATCAAATCACATTCTTCGATAATATAAAAACATATTAGATGAATTTATTACTGATGAAAACAACCAACACATTATAATAGGTGGTGACTTTAACGTATGTTTTAATACCGATTTGGACTGTAAAGGCGGTACTCCTATGTTAAAAAAGTCTGTGCAAAATGTTAATGATTTAATGTTGCAATATGACCTCATTGATATCTGGAGAGTAAGAAATAAAAATGCTAGACGCTATACTTGGAGACAAAAAACGCCATTGATCCAACGGCGCCTAGATTTCTGGTTAGTAAGTGACTCATTACAAGAAGATATTAAAACTACTGACATTATACCTGCAATTAAAAGTGATCACTCCGCCATATTGCTTAAAATTAATACAATTGAACATTTACCTCATGGCCCTTCTTATTGGAAATTTAATTCAAGCCTGACTGAAGACCCAATTTATGTAAAACTCATCAGTGATAACTATCCGATTTGGCTAAAAGAATTTTCAGAGGTAGAGGACAAAAGAGTTTTATGGGATTTGGTTAAATACCGAATATGTCAAACGACGATCAAGTACTCAAAGCAAATAGCAAAGGAGCGACGACAAAAAATCAATTCTGTCGAAAACAAACTTAAAGAAGCCGAAATGCGCTGTGACAGCAATCCGTCAGAAGCAACCTTATCAGAGTTATTGATTCAAAAAACTGAATACGAAGAGATAATTGATCATAAAACTAAAGGTGCAATCATAAGATCTCGAGCAAATTGGTACGAAAAAGGGGAGAAAAACGATGAAATACTTCCTAAATTTAGAGACTCGAAAAAAGAATAAATCTTGCGTAAGAAAACTGATAGTTGAGACAAATAGCGAAATAACCGATCCCAAAATAATCTTAACCGAGCTGGAGTCTTTCTATTCCGACTTGTACAGTGACTGCAATAACATGACAGACCAAGATACAACACAAGACTTCATATTGAAAACACCTATACCTGTACTATCAGAAGAGTCAAGTATTTTATGCGAGGGTCAGTTGACCTTCAATGAATGCTATACTGCAGTTAAAGAATTCGATAATAATAAATCTCCTGGGAGTGATGGATTAACTGCAGAATTTTACAAAACCTTCTGGCCACTGATCGGAAAACAACTTGTTGAAACTTTAAATTATTCTTATATTCACGGCGAACTATCCACCTCCCAAAAACAAGCAACTATTACCTTAATCGAGAAAAAAGACAAAGATAAACGTTACATTCCAAACTGGGGTCCGATTTCGCTTCTAAACGTAGACGCAAAAATTACATCAAAGGTCTTAACTAAACGCTTACAAAAAGTTCTACCAGATATTATTCATAGTAACCAACATGCTTTTGTTAAAGGACGGTCTATATCAGATGCTGTAAGAAACATAAATGAGATCTTGGAGTTTACAGAGAGTGAGGAACTTCCTGGTTTGTTAGTTGCTCTAGACTTCGAAAAGGCTTTCGACTCTTTAAATTGGAACTTCCTGTTTAAAGCCTTAGAAAGTTTCAACTTTGGACCCTCATTTATTAATTGGATAAAAACACTTTATAACAATGCATGTAGCTGCATAATGAATAATGGCTACGCGTCAAATTATTTTTTCATCAAAAGAGGTGTCAAACAGGGCGACCCACTATCCGCTTATTTATTTATTATTGCACTTGAAATTTTGTTAATCCGTATTCGTGATGATTCGAGCACTTCAGGCATAAAAATCAATAATGAAGAATTTAAACTTTGTGCCTTTGCTGACGACTTAACTTGTTTTCTGAAAGACAAATTATCGTATATTAATTTACAGAGTATCTTGAATAGTTTTTCTGCATGTTCAGGACTAAAGCTGAATAAAACAAAAACAGAATTCCTGTGGCTCGGCAGTAAAAAGAACTCCATAGACTCTCTTCCCGATCCAAATTTCAGTAAGAAACCAGTTAAAATTCTAGGTATTTATTTCACATACAACATTAAAAAGAGGAAGGAATGTAACTTCGATAAGATAATTTATGATACCAAAAAAATCCTTGCGGCGTGGAATTGGAGAAAACTTACTCTATATGGTCGAATCCAAATTATAAAAACGTTTGCAATTCCAAAAGTAATGTACAGAGCTTCTCTTAGTCACACTGATAAAGAAACCATCAAAGAAATTAATAGCCTCATTTATAATTTTATTTGGAACGGTAAAGATAAAATTAAAAGATTAGCACTTATTAACAGTTATGAGAATGGAGGTCTCAAGGCTCCCCACCTTGAATCCTTAATTGAAACCCAAAGAATACGATACATTGATAGATTTTTAGACGAAGAAAATGTGAATGTTTGGAAGACGATTCTAAACTACCATCTTAGCAAGGTCGGAGCCTCTTTTTTATTTCAATGTAACTTTAATGTTAACAAATTACCCATCAAACTTCCCGTTTTCTTTGATGAATGTATCAGAGCCTGGAGAAGTCATTGCATGCAATCCTCGCCTACCTCTAGATCTGAACTTCTCTCAGAAATACTTTGGAACAATCAGCACATTTGTATTGGTGGCAAATCGGTTTACAATGACAAGCTAGTTAAAATTGGAATTATAAAAATTGTTGACATAACACAAAACAGTGGAAATGTATGCAATTGGGACCATCTAAAAAACCGCTATCCTGCACTAAGCGCCTCAGACTATTTTCTTTTAGGAAGAATGTATAACGCCTTACCAGCACACTGGAAACGTACGTTACGTTGTCGCAATATGGAGAACGTTTTAAATACACCACCAAATGGATCTCCCTTAAACCCAGGCACTTAAAAAAAAATTGGTATCAAAGAAAACTTATTACTCATGCGCGTAGCGGCATGAGGTAAGGTTTCGGCTCCGTTTTTCTTGTTATTTTTATTATTATTATTATTATTATTATTTTTATTTTTTGTGTCACGATTTTGCATGCAAATTTATGCACGCATATTTTAAATTGTACACTTCCGGTTCATAGCTTTTCCACTACACTTCCTGTTTAGTGACTTCCGGCTACTCTCACTTCCCGTAAAAGAGCGTTACTCAAGTGTCACGACAGCGTCTCCTACAACCCTACTTACATTAGCAATGTTCATGTTTGGTATATATAAGTCTTAGAAGAATCATTCCCTTCATTGTGGTACAGCCTACATACGCATGCGCATGAGTATAGGCTGCTAGGAGCCTCTTGTTGGGATAAAGTTGACACTATAGCTCTCAAACCAACGGCGCAAATTAAATTTCAAGAACTATACCAAAATTTTGATTTTAAATGGAACGAAATATATACACGCCCTTACAAGACAACAATTGATTGTAAAACTAGAGAGTTTCAGTATAAAATCCTTAATCGAATACTTTATACTAATAAAATATTATTCAAAATGAAGCTGGTAGAAACCCCGCTGTGCAATTTTTGTAAGGAGAACGACGAATCCCTCGAGCATTTACTATACCGCTGTACTTATGTCAGAGACTTTTGGCTATCAGTAATTAATTGGCTCAATACAATTCTTGAACCTTCTATTGAACACTTTAGTGAAACAGATATTATGTTTGGATATTGGAACAATATAATAACAAAGAAATTATGTTAATAAATCATGTCATTTTATTAGGGAAACAACTTATTTACCAATGTAGGTATAACGCCTTTATTCCTAATATTCCATTGCTGATAGCCAAACTCAAATATATTATTAAAATTGAAGAACAGATTGCAAGAGCAAACGATAAGCTTTTAAGCCACTACAATAAGTGGGAGAGATTCTTTCCTTTACGATACAAATAATTAAATCTATCCTTTCTTATTTATTTATTTATTTTATTTATTTATTTATTTATTTATTTATTTCATTTTCTTTTTATTGTATGTATGTGTGTTTTGTAATTACCTAGTTTGTATCCTGTGTCTCAAAATGTACCTTTTTTTTGTAAAAACGTAAAAAGTAATAAAATACAAAAAAAAAAAAATGCATTTTCTGGTAAAATCGATATTACCATGACGACGATAAACAAGAAACTTAGAAATCAGTAAAAGTGAAATTTAGCGCGTTTAAGATTTCGCATTGAAAATCCCACATAGGCATCTTAAAATATGGTATATGGCACATATATTTTGCAAGAATAAAAAAATTCTGTATGTTTGAATTAAAATAAATCGCAATAACATTTCAAACCTTACTATTTGTGTACTGGTATTAAATTGATCGAGAGATTAACACTGGTTTTGTGAAATTACTTAATGATAATGTCAAAAAGTAGCTGATGTTATGTTTGTAAACTTTGAAAGTTTTGTTTACTTTCGCTTTTGCGATCTTGAGAACTACCTTTTTTCCTAACATCGCTTCATGCGCAATTTTTGGGTAATTTTAAAAAGCTTAAAAGCCGATTGAAAAATGTTGGTATGGTCTCCAGAAAACTGTATCGAACCACCTTAAGTTTGCAAAAATGCCAGGCTGTGCTGCAATATGTTAAGTGGGGTAAAATAGCAGCTTTGAATAGTTGTAGTTTAGCATGGGCAGGTATATGATTCCTTAATCTCGTGAGCACTCCAATTTGCTGACTTGTCTTTTTACGCCATATTGTGATTTCAGGAGATCTATTAGAGCTTGTGCACGTCCCGACTCAACAGAAAAAAGCGCCTCGATAAATTTGCCTTGTTTTAATTGAACAAGCCACAACTTTTTGTAAGCCACATCACGTTCATTCCGAAAGTTGATTTTCCATTCGTCTTTCGATTGAAGAAAAACTCTCATTTCATCAAACAATCTTACACTGGATTTGAAAGAATCTTCAGCTCTAGAATAATCGCCGAGAGAGTCATAAGCAAAACCAAGGCTAAAATATGCCTTTCCTTCTGAGTCCTTGCTTCCAATATCTTTGGCGATGCTAAGAGCTTGCTGGTGAAACTCGATTGCTTTTTTGAAATCGCCGAGAGAGTGACAAGCATGACCAAGGTTGTTATACGCCTTTCCTTCTAAGTCTTTGCTTTCAATATCTTTGGCGATACAAAGAGCTTGCTGGTGAAACTCGATTGCCTTTTTGAAATCGCCGACGGAGTGATAAGAAAGACCAAGGTTGTTATATACAATTCCTTCTGACTTTTTGCTTCCAATATCTTTGGCGATTCTAAGAGTTTGCTGGTAAAACTCCATTTCTTTTTTGAAATCGCCGAGAGAGTGATAAGCAAGACCAAGGTTGTTATATGCCTTTCCTTCTAAGTCTTTGCTTCCAATATCTTTGGCGATGCTAAGAGCTTGCTGGTGATATTCGACTGCTTTTTTAAAATCACCGAGAGATTCATAAGCAAGACCGAGATTGTTATATACAATTCCTTCTGAGTGCTTGCTTCCAATATCTTTGGCGATACAAAGAGCTTGCTGGTGAAACTCGATTGCCTTTTTGAAATCGCCGAGAGAGTGATAAGCACCACCAAGGTTGTTATATACAATTCCTTCTGACTCTTTGCTTCCAATATCTTTGGCGATGCTAAGAGCCTGCTGGTGATATTCTATTGCTTTTTTGGAATCTCCGAGAGATTTATAAGCAAGACCAAGGTTGTTATATGCCGCTCCTTCTGACTCTTTGCTTCCAATATCTTTGGCGATACTAAGAGCTTGCTGGTGATATTCGATTGCTTTTTTGAAATCGCCGAGAGAGTTATAAGCAAGGGCAAGGTTGTCATATGCCCGTTTTTCTGACTCTTTGCTTCCAATATCTTTGGCGATGTCAAGAGTCTGCTGATAAAACTCGATTGCTTTTCTAAAATCGCCGAGATAGTAATAAGCAACACCAAGGTTAAAATACGCCTTTTCTTCTAAATCTTTGCTTCCAATATCTTTGGCGATACTAAGAGCTTTCTGGTAAAACTCGATTGCTTTTTTGAAATCGCCGAGAGATTTATAAGCAAGACCAAGGTTGTTATATGCGTTTCCTTCTGAACCTTTGCTTCCAATATCTTTGGCAATGCTAAGACCCTGCTGATGAAACTCGATTGCTTTTTTGAAATCGCCGAGAGATCTATAAGCAAGACCAAGGTTGTTATATGCCTTTCCTTCTGAACCTTTGCTTCCAATATCTTTGGCAATTCTAAGACCCTGCTGATGAAACTCGATTGCGTTTTTGAAATCGCCGAGAAAGTAATAGGCAAGACCAAGGTTGATATATGCCTCTCCTTCTCTATCTCTGTCTCCTGCGACTTTGGCTTCACTCAATTCTAACTCGAAGTATTCTTGGGCTGTTTCAAAGTCATTGAGCTTGCAAGCTGTAATGCCAAGGAATGTCCACATTATTTTTTGGGTAGCTGTGTTGCGTACTCCATGTTTGCATTCTTTTTCTTGGGATAACTAAAGAATGTGAACAACACACAGCCTTATGATCAGGACTAAACATCAAATTGGTCAACTGCCAAAATTTTAGGGATGTTGAACGATGTGCTACGTACAATGTGTGCTAGAACAAGCATGAGTTAAGAAGTGTGCAGCAGTTACTGTATTATTATGGAAGGGGAAATAAGGAAGAAATAAAGTTTATGTATGTATGTATGTATGTATGTATGTATGTATGTATGTATGTATGTATGTATGTATGTATCTATGTATGTATGATGTATGAAGGCAATAATACTGTCTGGAAACTAAAAAGGTCTAAACAGTCAGCCTCCGTTATTGTGAACACTGAGGAGTTTAAATCTCGACGAATAAGATTGGCTGAAACACCTCCCGCTATTGACGAACAACAAATCGTGGCACCAATGGTGGTCGTTTTAGAAGAAGTTGACTGTATTATGAGGAACAAGGAATCAGAGAATTAACTCTGTGTGTAAATTATAGTGTTAAGGTTAACCCATAAATTTCCCTGTACTGAGCGTTAGCCCTAGTAAGGAAATGAGGGACCACACGAGGGAAAGAAAAAAATCTTTGACCTTGGTGGGATTCGAACTCACGACCTCCGGATTAGATCTTCCGTCGCTCTACCGCTTGAGCCACGAGGCCGTACGGGAGCAGATCGTGGGTAACAAGGTGGTAATTCGTGGCAATGAGAATGTGGAGAGTACAAATAAATGTTGAGCCACGTAGCACTGGTAATATAGACAAGGAATCAGAGAATTAACTCTGTGTGTAAATTATAGTGCTAAGGTTAACCCATAAATTTCCCTGTACTGAGCGTTAGCCCTAGTAAGGAAATGAGGGACCACACGAGGTCAAAGATTTTTTCTTTCCCTCCTGTATTATGAGGAACACGATTTTGTCACTTGCTTAATCAAAGCAAAATCTGCTTAAAAATTGAAGAAGATACCTTGTCGTCAATGGCTCCAGTCTCTGAATTACTCTTCCATTCATCTGCGCATGCTAGAAACATTTTTCCTAGTTCAAAGAACGTGGTGTTTTCTTTGTCAATCTTTTCAAAGTTAAAATAGGTAACTTGTTTAAGCTGTAATTTTGGCTGCTTTTGCTATAATACGCAAAGAAAATTTAAGCGTACACAGTGTTTTTCAAAGAGTTTTAAGGAGTTAATTTAAAAATTAACTCCTTGCACTGGAGTTATTTTTTTCGAAGTTATTTCAACTCCAGAAAAGTAGAGTTAAATTAACTCCATTAGTGGTTGGAGTTATTTTAACCCCAGATTTGGAGTTAAATTTGGAGTTAAAATGACCCCCAAAATGGGATTATTTTGAACCTAAAATTTTAACTCCACTTTAATTTTTTTTGGAGTTAAAATAACTCTTTGGAAAATTGCAGTGTATAACACTAGCTAAAAATAATTTTCTCTTGTAGATGAAAAATATTACTCCTCATTAAACAGCCAGGATGTATGCAAGTACATTAAAAATTATTTTACTTGATTTTAATTGTGTAAAAGGTCTGAATGAATTAATTCAGTTTGTTTGCGTTACATGATTGCATGACATTCTCGCGTAGCAATGGGGCTGGCATTTGAAATCTTAGCGCATGCTCTTTCTATGCCCTCTTTCGAACGATTCTGTACCAGTGGACATCGTTCGACCGAGCTGAGCAAATTGGGTAGATTCACGAAATCTGAGGTCAAATGATGGCAATAAATTTAGTTTCCATCCACTGTTTGCAAAGTGTCTTGAACATCATTAAGTCCAGGAAGACTTAAAGTGCCCTTATGATCAAATTTTTTCATTTTCATTATTTTTTTACATTCTCCTGTACTATTAGACTTTCTTACTCATCTTGCCAAATTTCAATCCATTACGAACATCATGCAGAAGTCATTTTATTTTAACATTTATTTCCGAGAATTTACGGCCGCCATTAAATCAACCTTGTTCCAAGGCTTGGTTGCGAATGGGAGAAAGTGACGTCAAAGACTCAAACATACCTCACGTGTTGAAATTATAATAACAATCAGCATAGAAAATTGCACGAAGAACAAGTCCAAAGTTTTTGTTGCTTTTCGCGTGATTTTCAATACTTATTGTTATTATAATTTCAAACCGTGAGGTATGTTTGAGTTTTTGACGTCACTTTCTCCCATTCGCAACCAAGCCTTGGAACAAGGTTGATTAATGGCGGCCGTAAATTCTCGGAAATAAATGTTAAAATTGGGCAAGATGAGTAAGAAAGTCTAATAGTACAGGAAAATGTAAAAAAATTGAAAATTAAAAAAATTGATCACAGGGGCACTTTAAATGGGCGCTTTTTGCTCAACGAATGGAGCTTAAAGCTTGAACGAGTGACCACCGATGTCGGTGTGTGCAAAACGACTCTGCCCAACTTGGCAAGCCCGAAGAGTCTTGAGCCAGGAAACAAGTATATTTTAGTGAGTTTGGGCGTGAAAAGAAACGGTCAGCGAAGTTTTGTGTTTGGATTTGTTTCTCACTGGAGACTTGTAAAATGGTTTTCTTACAGCAGATCGTTGTACGGTGGCTTCAAAGGGACATCAATAAATCAAACATTTTTTTTCTGATAATCTGAGTTCGAGTTCGAGTTCGAGTTTGAGATCGTGTTCGAGTTCGAGTTCGAGTGCGAGTGCGAGTGCGAGTGCGAGTGCGAGTGCGAGTGCGAGTGCGAGTGCGAGTGCGAGTGCGAGTGCGAGTGCGAGTATGAGTACGAGTTCGAGTTCGAGTTCGCGATCTAGTGGCTTTCCTTAAAGGGTTGAATTCTTAAAATATTACTTCCTTCCTTATGCTTAGATAAGATTTGAGTGTGTACGTGCATATCAGTGCTTTTCAGCTGAATAATTACATTTAAAGATGGTTTCTCCTTTAATGTTTTGACGATGAGAACAAACTGATTTAACCGAAGGTGCTGTTTTCACGGAGGGACTTTTTTTTGCTGATTGAAACTTACAATGTAACCGGACTACATGTAGATGACTGCAAGATAACTTTCAAAATACACGTTATTACGGAAACGACTTGCATTGAAAAAAAAAATAAAGATACAAAGTCACAGGGACACACAATTTCTTTTACAACTTGTCTTGCAAGGGTCGCTTTCATTTCAATTTGCAGTCATACAGTCAAAGAACCAAAGGATACTGCTAATCCTTTATCGCGCCGCGTGATGACTTCCTCAAACAGATTTAGCGTCATACAGGCAGTCGCTCCTAAAAAAACACATTTGTGAGATTATATGTTTAAATGAAACAGCGTATTTTATAGTGAAATAATGTCCTGCTCTTGTTTTAATATGCTCCCCGATGGAAAATTCTACCATGCTCAGACCATCGTCGCGCCCTTAACAAGAGGATTCACAGCTGAAAAGACAACCGTCATAATTAAGAACCAAACATTACCGGCACTGTAAAAATCAGGGATGGTTATACACCTGCCAAACCTGCAGTCAGGCTTAAAGCCATCAATAACGAAGAGCCAGGGCTTACAAGTTTTACATTTTACACTTAGTTAGATACGTAATTCAAATCATTTTTTGTTATAGCTTATCTTGAATGGACATTGGAATCTTACGGGGCTTTATGACAGTAATGTGCGACAAATATAGACGACTTTTACAATTTATTCTTACATAAATAAACGATTCATCGATTGATTGATTAAAGGGCATGGCGTGAAGACAAAATGTTGACAAAACGTTTCATTTAATCGATTTCTTTGTTAATTAGACTTGAAAAGTGTAAATGAATATTTTTTCATTTAATTTATGTTGAAAGCAGAGACCAGAGTCTTGCTAAAAATAATGTTACCTTCTAAAACTGATATTATCTTTAAAATTTTAATAAAAGAGAGATGTTACATTTTACATCAGTAGCCCTTCTAAGCTCTTCTATCTTATGCAGACCGCAGGCAGACCACCCTCTGTTTGTGTATGGAAGTTGAGACTTCACTCGACAAAATCGGTTGAAATTTTAGTGGAGATATCCAGGCATAACTAATCAATGATCAATGACATCAATGAGTAATCAATGGGTAATCAATGGGTAATCAATTGACTAATCATTGAGTATTGCCAATACTCAATGAGTAATCAATGATTAATCGAACCCAAAAAATTTTGTGGGTCATTGATTACTCATTGATGTCATTGATTACTCATTTTACACCAACAGAGACCTTCCAGTACACCCATTTCTCTTCGGCTCAGGAAAGGTGGAGCCCTGAGACTTTTAAGAACAAATTCCTCAGCGAAATCATTCAGTGAGAATATCGACAACTTCAAAGCACGCCTCCGTGCTAGAGGCAACACTCACAATCTCATTGAGAAAATAATTTTCGAGGTAAAATTCAATGAACGGAAATCATCTTTGCAGCAAAAAAAAAACTTGCGAAAAAGAATACTGCCTTTCATAACAACGTACCACCTGGCGTTGCCTAATCTTAAGAACATCTTAATGAACAAATGGCATTTAATTCAGAACCAACCATTGCTAAGAGAAATATACAAAATGCTTCCCCTTATCTCGTACAAAAAAGGAAAATCCTTGGGGGATATACTTGTTACAGCATGCAAAACTGTAAAGGTCACATTCCACGTTATCACGAGCTTACGAGTCGTGTCTGGCCTGTCAACACCTCTTTTCATGCAAATTAATGACTAATCAATGACATCAATGACTAATCAATGACTAATCAATGACCAAAAATTTTGTGGGTCATTGATTAGTTATTGAGTACTCATTGAGTATTGGCAATACTCAATGAGTAATCAATTGATTACTCATTGATTACCCATTGATAACTCATTGATTACATTGATATCATTGATGTCATTGATTAGTTAAGCCTGGAGATATTAAAGTTGCCTTTTACCTTTATGTTGAAATAAAGTTTCAAGGAAATGTTGATTGAGTCACGCGTGGTGTCTTTTTTGCCACTCCGAGCCGTAGAAACCCTTCTCTGGCGAGTTTACTGTTACCGGCCGAAGGCCGGTACTGAAGACAGGGAGACAAGGCAGGCAACACGCCGCCCGCGACCGCTATGGGTCGCTACTTCAAACCCGGAATTGTCGCAAAATTTGAAAAATTCTTACCTTTATTTCACCGGCCTCCGATTAATTACATATTTCCCAACGTCGTGGCCGAGTTTGGCCTTCATTCCTCAAATTTCCTTCGGGAAAAGCAAAGCTAAAGTCCTCTAGGTAGGTTTCAAACTATGATCTGTAGTAAACAAAGCGACCAAAGGAATTCTAAACATGCGGTTCATTTGAAATCAGCCAATCAACGCTTCGCGACCGTTGTCCATAGCGGTCGCAGTCGGCGTGTTGCCTGCCTTGTCTCCCTCTTTTTAGTACCGGCCTTCGGCCGTTAACAGTAAACTCGCCAGAAAAGGGTTTCGACGGCTCGGAGTGGCAAAAAATACCACGCGTGACTCAATCAACATTTCCTTGAAACTTTATTTCAACATAAAGGTAAAAGGCGACTTTAATATCTCCACTAAAATTTCAACCGATCGTGTCGGGTGAAGTCTCAAGTTCCAAATACAAAAAGAGGGTGGTCTCCTGTGTACAGACCAAATTAATATCGGTCAAAATTTGTTTCATCCATTTTTTTTCTTGTATATAGCTTCTTTCTGACCTAAGCCAGAGCAACTCCTCGGTGTTTCTTTGTAATAACATTAAGCTTCATTAGCCATTGAGACATGGTTAACTCGTCGCTATTTCGAAGACACTATAAATTAAGAAAGTCACCTGTCATTATTGCTTTGACTAACGATGGTTGTAAGTCAGTGGCAGCTTTTGCATCTCTCAGTGAGTCACTGTAATTCCCTGTGAAAGTGTAAGAAAAAAGAGAAGAATTCACTTACAACACTGAGATGCAGTGAGCCAAACAGAATTCAAAGCAATTAGTAGCCGGCACCAAGTGGGGGAAAAACGTGGCGAACGAGTAACCATTGGTTTTGCTTTTATTTCTTTTGAGATCCCGAAGGTGGTGCCATTTGTTGAACCAATGACAACACGTCCATAATAATTAATGCAAAAATTGAAAAATGAAAAGGAATTTGATCAGAAAAATTCAAAACGTCTCACCCAAACAAAAATGTGCTTCTGCCCTGTTGCTATAAAGTTCAGCCTTAAGTTCGTCATCCTTCAAGTTCACTTTAATTCCTTCCGTGTAGAAGTAAACAGCGTTGCTGTAATGCTTCTTACTGTATTCATCGTTACCTTCATTATTGTAAACCTCTGCTATCGCTAAAATGAAACAAATAATATTGAAAGATCGTTGGACAGGCGTGCAGTGCTACAAAACCGTTATCAAAAATACAAATATATATATATATATATATATATATATATATATATATATATATATATATATATACAATTTTAGATAGAAAATTTCTAGAGACAGTTACTCGAGTTTCACGCACTAAGCGATCATCAGACTTAGTGCGTGAAACTCGAGTAACTGTCTCTAGAAATTTTCTATCTAAAATTGTATTTCGCTCTGCATGTATTTGCATCGAGCACTCCTACGACTGCGTGAAACACTTTTTATATTGTTTCTCTGTTTTTATATATATATATATATATATATATATATATATATATATATATATATATATATATATATATATATATGTAACTTCATGAGATTTCAGACTTCAGGAGTAATCATCGTTTTATTGCGACAGCTCTGTTTCGTATGGTCCAAAATTAAAAGGACCACACTCATCAGGCAACTTGAACTAATGACCGGTAAAATGGAATGCTAGCAGTAAAATACGAAAATTCAAAAATTCAAATGGTTGCTAGGTAGCAAATGCGTGCCGTTTGACAAAATAAGATGTAAAAGTGTATCCGGTTTCGCCTTTTACAAACCGTCTTCTGCGTCAATAAAATTATGGTACCTCACTGACTAAAATCAATTAAATCAATTAAATCAATTAAACTGGGAACAAGCGCGCAGTGTGATATCGCGGATTTCGGACCGAAATGGCGCTCCGCTCGATTCAATTACTACTTTATTGCATTAAGTTTTGAAAAATCACGCAATTTAGTTTTTGGAAAATTACACAATTTAATTGATTTTAGTCAGTGAGGTACCATAATTTTATTTACGCAGAAGACGGTTTGTAAAAGGCGAAACGGGATACACTTTTACATCTTATTTTGTCAAACGGCACGCATTATATATATATATATATATATATATATATATATATATATATATATATATATATATATATATATAATGGTGTTCACTATTGGCATATTGCTTCGCTCACTGCTTGCAGTTTGAGCACTCTTGTGACTCCACAATGCAATTCAACAATGTGTAACCGTACATCCTGTGCCCAAGTTCAGGTGTTGCCATAAAGCCATTATGGTAACAACCGGGAGGGCACATTGTACACATCGCTTAAACAGTCTGGCACACTGTGCATGACTATGATAGGTAAAGACGGACATGAGCCACAGGTGACCCACTCGGCCATTTAACCAGTCTGGCACACTGTGCATGACTGTGATAGGTAAAGACGCACACGAGCCACAGGTAACCCACTAGGCCGTTTAACCAGTCCGGCACACTGTGCATGACTGTGATAGGTAAAGATGCACACGAGCCACAGGTGACCCACTCGACCGTTTAACCAGTCTGACACACTGTACATGACAGTGATAGGTAAAGATGCACACGAGCAACAGGTGACCCATTCGGCCGCTTAACCAGTCTGGCACACTGTGCATGATTGTGATAGGTAAAGACACACACGAGCCTCAGGTAACCCATTCTGGCCGCTGTGCATAAGACGCACACGAGCAACAGGTGACCCATTCGGCCGCTTAACCAGTCTGGGACACTGTGCATGATTGTGATAGGTAAAGACACACACGAGCCACAGGTGACCCATTCGGCTGTTTATCCAGTCTGGCACACTGTGCATGATTGTGATAGGTAAAGACGCACATCAGCCACAGGTGACCCATTCGGCTGTTTATCCAGTCTGGCACACTGTGCATGATTGTGATAGGTAAAGTCGCACACGAGCCACAGGTGACCCACTTCGCCGTTTAACCAGTCTGGGACACTGTACATGACTATGATAGGTAAAGACGCACACGAGCCACAGGTGACCCACTCGGCCGTTTAACCAGTTTGGCACACTGTGCATGACTGTGATAGGTAAAGACGCACACGAGCCACAGGTGACCCGCTCGGTCGTTTAACCAGTCTGGCACACTGTGCATGATTGTGATAGGTAAAGACGCACACGAGCAACAGGTGACCCATTCGGCCGCTTAACCAGTCTGGGACACTGTGCATGATTGTGATAGGTAAAGACACACACGAGCCACAGGTGACCCATTCGGCTGTTTATCCAGTCTGGCACATTGTGCATGATTGTGATAGGTAAAGACGCACATCAGCCACAGGTGACCCATTCGGCTGTTTATCCAGTCTGGCACACTGTGCATGATTGTGATAGGTAAAGTCGCACATGAGCCACAGGTGACCCGCTCGGTCGTTTAACCAGTTTGGCACACTATGCATGATTGTGATAGGTAAAGACGCACACGAGCCACAGCTGACCCACTCAGCCGCTTAACCAGTCTGGCACACTGTGCATGACTGGGATAGGTAAAGATGCACATGAGCCACAGGTAACCCACTCGGTCGTAGCATGAGGCAAATAGGAGTATTGTTACTCCCCAGTCTCTCTGGATGGGATGCTAGTCCATCGCAGGGTTACCTAGCATTTTGTCGCCGGTAACCATTTATGGCACCTGGGTGGAGAGAGACAATGTGGCATACTGTGAAAGTCGAGGAAATGGGCACGCGCGTTTCGTTTGATCACTGTTAAGCAATGTTAACTCATGGCCAAGCTCCGATTGTTTAAAAGATGGACAGCGCTTCCCCCTGGATAAATCTTTATTCAGTGCAGAACACAATTGCTTTAGTTAACACTTATCCACTGGATATAGAGATTTATCCGCTGGATAGCGCTATCCAACGGATATATTACCGTCCGGTGGATAACAGAATTGTTTTTTCAACAATTATTCACTAGATAGTGATTTATCTGGTGGATAACGCTGTCTACTTTGTAAACAATCGTGGCCAGACTAGAAAATGTATAATAAGGGGCCAAAATGACTGTAACTAGGGGGGATGGGGGAAGGTAAGGTTGACAGGACTTTTATGGTATCGTCATCCATTTAACACATCAAGATCAACATTTAACATATCCCTTAATTTGCTATCAAAAACCTCTGGAAAATTAATAACATTTCTCTTAAGTATTGTATTGTGTTGTATTGTATTTACCTTTGCAAGTCTCGTCATCAAAATCCAGCATCTTCTCACCAGGTGGTGTGACGTCACTTTCACTCGCGATTTTGACTCCACTCCTTGCCATGAATGCTGGGATTTCAAGAAAAGTCCTGTTTAGATAAATACATGTTTACCACCATGCGGCAGTACTGGTAAACTTTGATTCACTTTACAATCTATGCATGATTTAGATGCTAAATGAGATACAATACTTTAATCATACTATGAGTAGCTTTTATTGTAGATCCAAAGTAATCAAAGCACTGCTCTTGTTGACTGACATTTCGAATGGAAGTCACCCTCAGAGTCTGATATCATCAGTTGATGGAGTGTTTGGTCAGTTTAGCTGTTTGTTCAGTTAGTCAAACTAGTTGTAAAAATGACACATAAAATTTTCTATAATCACAGTTCTGGGCCGCCATATTTACCTGTACTAACTATTAAGCCACAAAATTTACAGCGATTCCTGGGAATGTGTTAGTATCGGAACTGTTCCGATAATTTAATACTTTCTTAGCGTTAAGAGACTTCATCCTCTTTCCCAGGCACTCTATCAGTATTTCCGTCTCCTGCGGCTTGAGTTACGTTTTAAACTATCTCATGTTCTCTTGACTATCTACAACATACCTAAACCAAAAACGGACGATTTTTGTTGTCGTCGGTAAAACGTAAGTAAAAGTATGGTTTGAATTGATCCGGTAAGCTTTCGAGGATCGTGATAAATCATTCACTGCCGAACACTTTGGAGATGTCATGTAAGTCCACTTACTTTAATTTCTACCCTGCATTTTGCCAGAAATGAGGTTCAAGAGCTGACGACCGATCTCATTCTCGTAAGTGTATGTAAATCGGCATCAGACGCAAGCAATATGAGCGCTATACCAGTCATTCATTAATAAAGCGGCCGCCTTTTTCATGCAAGAAATCTATTTTTATTACCAAAAGCCAACTCAATCAATACGCAGTCGCTCGCTATCAAATTACAACCGTGTGTTACAAGATGCAGAGCTGGCCTTCGTGTAATAACTAGACTACGAGCAGTCCCTCTTTCCCAGCCTACTCCGTCGAGCGAGAAACCAATGCAAAAACATTTGCGAGCAGAAAATGGCCGCAAGAAAACTGGGGGCGAGACGGGCTCACCCATCTCGCCCCTTTTTTCGCACGGCCATTTACCGCTCGCTGTTTTTTTTTGTTTCTCGCTCGACGGGCTAAGCTGGGAAAAAGGGACTGCTCGAAGTCTATGTAATAACATTCTTACAATTACTGACGTAGAAATTGTTATGAACTCGGACCTCTCTTGAGTAACAAAGCCACTGCATGTGTTTTATATTATAAAGAATGCAAGTTTCGATTAAGTATGTAAATATTTTGTTGACTGCGCAGTAGGCGATGAAAAATATTTGGTCATATTTGTCGAAATTTGTGGACGCCTGCGCAAAATTTAAGGGCTAAGAACTGGTTGCTCTTGTAAGCATGTCAATATTTCTGAGTAAAAGGTTTTATAAATTTTGAACGTCTCTTAGAGAGCAAAGTTGTCCTTGTTAAAATGAAGAGAAGGATTGGTTGAAGGCGCAACAGGCGATATAAGTTCTGTAAACGTGCCCGCAAAAAGCTCGCGGGTATCTTCGCGTACTCGACGTTTGACGGAAATCTATATTGTTGTGAACTGCTAGAAATTTTGCCCAGAATTTTCTGGGGATTGTTCGTAATACAATAACATCAGTGCGCTTAAATTAAAATTTGCCATGTTGTTTAGCTCGCGGGATGATTTGCTTGAGAGCAAATTTTAAAAGTTCTGGCAGCGTAGCTGAGAAGACAAACGATGAAGCCGGGAAAAAGAATCATGGATAGTCAAGCGGTTGATCACGAGTGCACGAAAATCGCCTCCTGTGAAAATCGCATCTTTCTTTTACGCGACCGAGCTTAAAATTTACAATCTTAGTATATTTTTTGTCATCATAATAATGTTGCCAGGCATCATAAATATACAATGTTAGCAATATAATCAATTGCAAGTGTATTCTGTGTGAAATGACTGGCGGCCAACTTACGTAATTACATTTTATTGGTCTAACTGAGCTTGTAATACTTAAAGACATAGCAAGCACTTTCTCTGGAAAAAGTAAACACTTACTTAAACACTAAAGTACAAATCCTCCAGCCAGCTTGCACTTAATATTATGATTAATCTGAACTGGCGGGTGTCACGCCTGACATCGTTCGATGTAACGAAAACACTAAAAAAATCATTCAGCCAGCTTGCACTTGAGGGGAGCGTTGGGGCCTATAAGAAACCGGAAAACCGCAATAAAAATTGCCCAAACCGAAAACGCTTTTCATAAAAACCGAAAAGCAGATGTTAAAAACAGAAAAAAAGTAGAAACGAAAATCTAGAGCTCGATGCCTTATGCACTGGTCAGCTGGGAATTACTAAGATGAGTCTACATGCAGCCGATCGAGCGAGCGAGCGAGTGAAATTTGCGCCCGTCTGCTACATATCGTTCAACGCTTCGTGTATTCACGAGAAAATGCTCATACATCTATCTATACACCATATAACCCTCGAAATAGAAATTCGTTTACTGTTAACCATTTAACTATGACCGTTTCATTTTGTTTCACGAGTTTTCTGAAATCACTCTTGTCGCTAAAAATATCTGAGTACGTGATAGAAATTAAAATTATGTATTAACGTATTACAATGATCACAGGTATGGCGCTGGATTACTGTAAACGTACGCACCTTTGATGACTCTTGGGTAGTTTCTTCACGTAAAATAAAGCGGGATCAAACAAAAATCCTTCAATTAAGATAATTCAGTATTCAAACCATCAGAAGTCTACACACTATTGCACAATGTATGTGCCGAGTCCTTTTATTAAGCACAAGCACACTTTTTATTAATAGAACACTGCAATATTTCACGTTACAAAGTCATGACGCCCTTTATGGCTTTCAATATTTCCTTCTTTGCTTATTTCACTTTCATGAGAATTAATCTCTACTAAACATAATCTTTTGGTTTCATTCTCCAGCATAATTTCTATATATTTGTGTGTCTAAGCTCCCAGTGCTTCCTTCTTTCCTATGTTTTTCACGAGATTTAACTTAGTAGTTGATAAAGATAATCTTTTGGTTTCATTCCCCAAGGTTATTTCTAGAACACTTGTGTTCACGTGATATCTCACCCTTTGTCACGACTGCCTTCTAGCCTATCAGCGTTTCCTATTTTGCTTATTTTACTTTCACGAGAATTAAATCTCTAGCGATAATATTTTTTTGTTTTAAGGTGATGTTACACGGAATCGGGGGGGGGGGGGGAATACTCTGCAAATTTTTGGGTGGGGGTGTGCCGCTGGGACTCTGAGACCCTTGACCTATACTAGACCATTTTAGCTGCATTTTGCAACCCTATTCTAGACTAAACACCGAAAACCCTACCCTATCCTAGACCTATTCCAGACTCGCTATTTCCCACAAATTCGTTCACTACCACAGTCTAAGATGCCAGGGGTAAGTAAAAATGCCGTACTGCTCGCCCTACTGATTTGCCAGTAAACCTTGTCTAGACTAAATTCTTCACTGAATCGTATACTCTGTCAAGGCTCAGGGCAGGAGAGCCTGACTTTTTGCAAGGCAATAAAAGAGAAATTACTGAACAAGAGCGGGAGTGTAAAGACCTTTGCAAGCATTCGCAAAGCCGTAAAAATATTCACGGTAAAGGATATTTCGGTAGGGATTATATTTACACAATGATTTATAAGCGAACAATGATGCACTTTACTATTTTTAGCGCGCTCATTCCCCTCTGGAAGACGTTCTAAACGTTTGAAAAAATACGTTTTGACAAAACTGACACAACTTCGTCTTAGATCACACATGGCGACAAAGACAACTGCAGCTTGCAGGCAGGGTATGTTTTGGCCTAAGTGCACGGTAGAGGCGAGGAACCATTTTGAATGGGAACGAGGTCCTGGGCAGACTCGTACCCAGTCACTATTTATTAGTTTTTGGGGCGAGAAAAAATCGTATACAAGGCACGCGGGGTGTCATGGGAAGGGTCGAAGGAAAAATAACGACTGGACGAACTCGTCTCAGCTCATAGAAGGAAATATGCCACTCACTGAAGATAACAGAAGCTTTTTAAGCTTGATCTACAGACAGACTTCAGTTACTTAAAGTTCACATTAAAGTAAGTCAGATTATGGAAAACTGTGTACGGTTCTAATTAATTTCTGAATTTTTTTTGATAGCTGTAGAAAAAGGAAATTACAACTCTTGCTATGACGTTAGAGCGATTTTAACATGAACTTGAAAAACGGTTTCCCTGAGTGTTCATCCGTCAGTAGTTGAAAGGATTCAAACAAGCTTTACTCGTTTTCCGGCTAAAACATCTCTATAAAAAGACTGCTTGTTCGATTGACCTATCAGAATGCTGAAAAGCAAGTGAAGTCAAAGAGAATACCTACTTTTTAGCTCACAATTACTTCGCTTTGCTTTGCGTGTTTACTAAACCAACCAAAAGCCGAGCACTTTTTTTTGGTTTTGCCCCCTTCGTTAAACCAATCAAATTACTTCCAGTTCGTTTGTTGTTTTGGTTGTCAAATGAGGTATATTCTTCAAGTTGTGTTTACGCATAATCATGAAAATCATCTTGGAGGTGTATGAATGAATCATGTCTTCCTCAAGTTATGTTTACGCGTAATCAAGTTAAGGCCGTACGAAAATCGCTCTAATGCAAATCTAAATCTCGCATTTGATAATGGTGTTGAGTCGGACAACAAGAACTGATCCTGTTCTAAATATGAATATATGAAAATCATATACGTCAACTGCGGATGAACTGTTCTGTTGAAATGTTCCACAATTCATGTGAACTGTTCTTGTACCATCAGTGACTGGTAACCAAGGTTCACACGCAGCAATGACTCATCAAAGTCGAATGGTCCGTCTTACTGGACTGAAACGTCACTGAAAAGAATAAAGAAAAAAGTGTCAGCTTTAATGGAGTTCCAACACTGCTTTGGAAACGGATTTTTTGGCTTTTCTTGGTTTTCGATCAAATTTGAGATTGAAGCCTCCGTCATGATGGATTTACACTCTTTTCGACCCCGTTTTAACGTTAATTTGTAAATTAAAATGCCTGGAAACCCACCCTCCCAAGCAATATTAGTTCTATCGTACACTGATAAGGGAGCGGAGCGGGGGAGGGTAGGGGGGTGTTTTGTTCTGTCTGGGATCCTTCACTAGTACACCCAACTCTCTGCATTCATATACACCAAAACTCACAACGGACTCTAAAGGAAAATAGCGGATGATAACCGAATTAGTTATTGAAAAAGAGGAAATCATATCTTCTAAAAATAGACAAAAACAAATGCTATTTTAAACGTAGGAATACAATGAAAATATTTAACCCTTTCATCGTCACAACCAATGTACTGTCCGTGTCCTGTGGTTCTAACCTTTGAATGCGGTGATACAATTAAAATGAAAAGTGTTAAACAATATGTTGCTATGGTGCCGTTCAACAGCACCCCATGAAACATGGTACTGAGTCTGTGAATAAAATCCTAAAGTGTAAGTCACGTGACCATTCAATTAAATTCATTCATTCATTTGTTAATTTTGGCTTCCTTTCCAGTCTCGAGTTTGGGGATTAGAACTGAAATGAAAGGATTAAGAGATTTCAAGATCTTTCAATTTTGTCCCCTCAGAATGAGATCCTCACCTCGTTTGGCCAAAATTAAACGTCACGTCATCGCCAATTAGCACAAATGGAGCCCAGTACTTCACGGCACTGAAGGTTTGGGATTCCCACATCCATTTCATGGCCTGATTGAGAGACTTACTGGTACTTTGACCTGCCATTAAATGTTCGTAGAACTTTCTCATAAACTCCAGAGTGGCATCGTCATCAATCGCCCACAGTGACGCAATAACAGAACGTGCACCGGCAGCCAAGAAAGCACGTGCAATACCCACCACACCTTCAGCTTTGATCTTCCCTCGCCCGCTATGACAGCAGCTTAACACAACCAGCCTGGCATGCAATTTTGCGTTTAGCACATCTTCCATCGTCAAAAGATAATCTCCCTGGGGTGCTCCGGGTGTTTTGGAACTCGCAGGATTAGGAGACAAAAGAATTTCCCCGGTTTCAGCACAACCATGGGCTGCAATGTGTATTAAGGCAACGGAGTTTAGCCTGCTTAAAACCTGAGCTTTTGTTGCGTTTTTTCCAGTGAGAGGCTTAATGTTCATAATCTCTCCAATCATTTCTACCTCCTCTTTAGCACTCGGAAGTTGCCTTACTGCATTACCTTTGATGCGGACAGTTTCCACCCACGGATCGCCAACAAGCAGTGCACCAGACGACGTACTGTGGCGCCCTTTCGGACACTCTCCCATCAACTTTAAACTGGTTAATGTTGGAACCAGTCGGATTCTGGCGGTTTCAGACAAATACCTGGAATGTTGATCGACAAGAGCAGCATAAGGAACCAATAGCAATGGACCATCAGGAACAATAATAAGTTCATCATCTTGTATCAAGTGTGAAATCGGGCCAATGAGCACATCCGACAATACTTTCAAAGCGTCACTCTTGCCTAATGATGATGTCAATTCTTTCCCATCCGGACCCCGGTCGGGGAATTCTTTAGACCCTTCATCTGCTGGCTCATCCAAAGAACGATTCTCGCACATGATGCTTTCAAAAACACCAATCTGTTTGTAAGTTTCTTGAGTTAAAGTTTCTAAATTATCACCCATTTCCTTTTGCATAAACTGGCATTGCCGTTCCTTCTGTAGTACCCAGAAATTGAGTGACTCCTGGTTTTTTGCAATAAATATCGTCGGTGATGAAATGTGTCTTGAAATGCCAGACATAGTTTCCATCTGCTCTTCTGAGAGTGACCGAGCTGAGTGCACGCCATATTGTGATTCCATGAGATCCATTAAAGCTTGTGCACGTCCCTGCTCAGCTGAAAAAAGCGCCTCCATAACCTTGCCTTGTTTTAGTTGAGTACGCCACAACTTACTGTAAGGTTTATCACGTTTATTCCGAAAGCTGATATTCCATTTGTCTATCGATTGTAGAAGAACCCTCAATTCATCAACCAGTCTTACACTGGATTTGAAAAAATCCTCAGCTCTAGAAAAGTCGCCGAGGCAATCATAAGCAAGACCGAGGCCCATATATGCCTGTGCTTCTAAATCTTTGCTTCCAATACCTTTGGCAATACTAAGAGTCTGCTGATGAAACTCGATTGCGTTTTTGAAATCTCCGAGACAGTAATGAGCAAGACCAAGGTTCAAATATGCCTTTCCCTCTGACTCTTTCCTTCCAATATCTTTGGCGATACTGAGAGCCTGCTGATGAAACTCGATTGCTTTTTTGAAATCACCAAGAGAGTCGTAAAGAAAACCAATGTTGTTATATGCCGCTCCTTCTGAATCTTTGCTTCCAATATATTTTGCGATACTTAGGGCCTGCTGATAAAACTCGATTGCTTTATTGAAATTGCCGAAGGAGTGAAAAGCAAGACCAAGGTTGTTATATGCCTTTAATTCTGACTTTTTGCTTCCAATATCTTTGGCGATACTTAGAGCCTGCTGATGAAACTCCGATGCTTTATTGAAATCGGCGAGAGAGGTATAAGTAAGACCAAGGTTGTTATATGCTGCTCCTTCTGAAGTTTTGCTTCTAATATCTTTGGCGATACTAAGAGCCCGCTGATAAAAATCGATTGCTTTCTTGAAATCGCTGAGAGAGTGATAAGCAAGGCCAAGGTTGTTATATGCCTCTCCTTCTAAATCTTTGCTTCTAATATATTTGGCGATAATAAGAGACTGCTGATGAAACTCGATTGCTTTATTGAAATCACCGAGGGAGTCATAAGCATGACCAAGGGCCAAATATGCCTGTGCTTCTGAATCTTTGCTTCTAACATCTTTGGCGATACTAAGAGCCTGCTGATGAAACTCGATTGCTTTCTTGTAATTGCCGAGAGAACAAAAAGCAACAGCAAGTTTGTTATATGCCTTTCCTTCTAAATCTTTGCTTCCAATATCTTTGGCGATAATAAGAGACTGCTGATGAAACTCGATTGCTTTATTGAAATCACCGAGGGAGTCATAAGCACAACCAAGCCACAAAAATAAAGTTCCTTCTGAATGTTTTCGTCCAATATCTTTTGCGATATTAAGAGCTTGCTGATGAAACTCGATTGCTCGTTTGAAATCGGCGAGAGAGTAATACGCAACACCAAGGTTGTAAAATGCCTCTCTTTCTGAGTCTTTGCTTCCAATATCTTTGGCGATACTAAGAGCTTGCTGGTGAAACTCGATTGCTTTATTAAAATCCGCGAGACGGCAATAAATAATACCAAGGTTGTTATATGCGTCTCCTTCTAAATCTTTGCTTCGAATATATTTGGCGATACTTAGAGCCTGCTGATGAAACTCGATTGCTTGTTTGAAATCGCCGAGACAGTTGTAAGCAACACCAAGCCTCAAATATGCATTTGCTTCTAAATCTTTTCGTCCAATATCTTTGGCGATACTAAGAGTCTGCTGATAAAAATCGATTGCTTTCTTGAAATCGCTGAGAGAGTGATAAGCAAGGCCAAGGTTGTCATATGCCTCTCCTTCTAAATCTTTGCTTCCAGTATATTTGGCGATAATAAGAGACTGCTGATGAAACTCGATTGCTTTATTGAAATCACCGAGGGAGTCATAAGCACAACCAAGCCACAAAAATAAAGTTCCTTCTGAATGTTTTCGTCCAATATCTTTGGCGATATTTAGAGCTTGCTGATGAAACTCGATTGCTCGTTTGAAATCGGCGAGAGAGTAATACGCAACACCAAGGTTGTAAAATGCCTCTCTTTCTGAGTCTTTGCTTCCAATATCTTTGGCGATACTAAGAGCTTGCTGGTGAAACTCGATTGCTTTATTAAAATCCGCGAGACGGCAATAAATAATACCAAGGTTGTTATATGCGTCTCCTTCTAAATCTTTGCTTCGAATATATTTGGCGATACTTAGAGCCTGCTGATGAAACTCGATTGCTTGTTTGAAATCGCCGAGAGAGTTGTAAGCAACACCAAGCCCCAAATATGCATTTGCTTCTAAATCTTTTCTTCCAATATCTTTGGCGATACTAAGACCCTGCTGATGAAACTCGATTGCTTTATTGAAATCGTCGAGAGAGTAATAAGCATGACCAAGGTTCAAATATGCCTCTCCTTCTAAATCTTTGCTTCCAATATCTTTGGCGATACTAAGACCCTGCTGATGAAACTCGATTGCTTTATTGAAATCGTCGAGAGAGTAATAAGCATGACCAAGGTTCAAATATGCCTCTCCTTCTAAATCTTTGCTTCCAATACCTTTTGCGATACTAAGAACCTGCTGATAAAACTCGATTGATTGTTTGAAAACGCCTTGAGAGAGGTAAGCATCACCAAGGTTGTTATATGCCGGTCGTTCTCTATCCCTGTCTCTGTTGTGTACTCCATGTTTGCATTCGTTTCCTTGGTATAACTAAAGAATGTGAACAACACACCGCCTTATCAGGACTGGACATCATACTGGTCCACTGCCAAAAGTTAGGGATACATGCATGCATGCATGCATCCACCCACCCATCCATCCATCCATCCATCCATCCATCCATACATACATACATGCATGCATGCATGCATGCATACATACATACATGCATACTTTATTTAATAAAGGAGGTTAAATAAAATGACAGCAAATGCTGTTGTTTTAGCTGGAGTTTTCCTCAATACAACGCGCACGTTGATTGGTTGATTCATGGTCACATGACATCTAACAAACAAACTGTTTCCAGCCAATTGTGCTAAGCGGGCAACATTTGCGAAAGCGGGCAACAATTTTGACGTCAGAGGGTAACAATGCACTGTTGCCCGCTAGCGCACGTGATCAGACCGTGACAAAAGGTGGCATGATTATGATGCGATTAATGTTTTCCTCGAGTGCTCGGCGCATTTTTCAAACTGCGTTGTGTTGATATTTTTTTGTGTTGCTATATAACAAATCAGTTAATGACTGATCCCTCGGGAAACAGTGAATTTTGTTTCCCTTGAATCTCGATGTTTCTCGAGATTCTCGAGATTCTGTTTCCCCTCGGCACCAGTCATTAAGTGTTTAATGTGGACCTGCTTTTGATACAATAACTATAGTAATTAGATAAACATAAAAAGACTACTGCTATGGTGACAATATTCATCTAAGGGGTCTCTAAACTAAATATATATATATATATATATATATATATATATATATATATATATATATATATATATATATATATGTATGTATATATCTGTTCGTTACACTGATCTTCTAAATATACTTATCCGCTTGACACATTGTACATGACTGTGATAGGTTAAGACGCACACGAGCCACAGGTAACCCACTTGACCGTTTAACTAGTCTGATACACTGTGCATGACTATGATAGGTAAAGACACACACGAGCCACAGGTGACCCACTCGGCCGTTTAACCAGTTTGGCACACTGTACATGACTGTGATAGGTAACGACGCACACGAGCCACAGGTAACCCACTTGGCCGTTTAACTAGTCTGGTACACTGTGCATGACTATGATAGGTAAAGACGCATACGAGCCACAGGTGATCCACTCGACCGTTTAATCAGTCTGACACACTGTGCAAGACTGTGATAGGTAAAATGCACACGAGCCACAGGTGATCCACTTGGCCGTTTAACCAGTCTGGCACACTATGCATGACTGTGATAGGTAAAGTCGCAGGAGCCACAGGTGACCCACGCGGCCGTTTAACCAGTCAGGCACACTGTGCATGACTGTGATAGGTAAAGACGCACACGAGCCACAGGTGACCCACCCCGCCGTAGAATGAAGCAACTAGGATCGCCAAACTCCCCATCCTGGATGGGACACTAGTTCATGGCAAAGTTACCCCAGCTTTTTGTCGCCGGTACTCATTTATACACCTGTGTGTAATGACTGTAACCAGGGGAGGGGAGGTGGTAAGGTTGACGGGACTTTTATGGTATCGTCATCTATTTAACACATCAAGATCAACATTTAACATATCCCTTAATTTGCTATCAAAAACCTTTGGAAAATTAATAATATTTCTCTTTAGTATTGTATTTACCTTTCAAAGTCTCGTCATCAAAATCCAGCATCTGCTCACCAGGTGATGTGACGTCAGTTTTACTCGCGGCTTTGATTCCACTCTTTGCCATGAATACTGGGATTTCAAGAAAAGTCCTGTTTAGATAAATACATGTTTATTATTATTATTATTATTATTATTATTATTATTACCATGCAGCAGTCTGGTAAACTTTGATTCACTTCACAATCTATGGTTTAGATGCTAAATGAGATACTATACTTTAATCATACTATGAGGACTTTATGAGTAGATTTTATTCTAGATCCAAAGTAATAAAAGCACTGCTCTTGTTGATTGACACTTCGAATGGAGGTCACCCTCAGAGTCTGTTATCGTCAGTTGATGGAATGTCTGGTCAATGACCGGTTTGGTCAGTTTAGCTGTTTGTTTAGTCAGTCAAACTTCTTCAAAAGATTTTCCATAACCACATTGCTGGGCACCATATTTACTAACTATTAATACACAAACATTACAGCGGCGATTCCTGTTATCATCAGAACTGTTGCGATAATTCAATACATTCGTGGCGTTAAGAGACTTCAACCCCGTTCCCAGGGTCTCTCTTTTTCCCGTCTCCTGCGGCTTGAGTTACGTTTTAAACCATCTACAACATACCTAAACCAGAAACGGACGGTTTTAGTTGTTGTTGGCAAAACGTAAATAAAAGTATGGTTTGAATTGGTCCTGGAAGCTTTCGAAGATCGTGAACCATTCACTGTCAAACACTTTGAATATGTCAGGTTAGTCCATTTACTTTAATTTATACCCTGCATTTTGCCAGAAATGAGTTTCAAGAGCTCACGACCGAACTCATTCTCGTAAAACCGAAAAAACGGACATTTTGATTGAAAAAAAAACGAAAAAAAAAAACGATCTCAAAAATGACAGAAACCGAAAAACCAAAAATCCCAATGCCACCTCCAGAAACAGCTTCGTATTATTGAAAACAACAAGAAAGTGCGCAACTTTTATAACAAAGTGATACATCCAATCAAATCACTTAGAATAGCTTTCTGTGACGTGTAAAATGTCCTTCCAAATACTTGTTTTCGAAGGACTTTTACAAGTGATGCTGTTAAGTTGTCAAGTGTTAAAATAACTGCTTTAATTCTTGACGGTAAACTGCGCAACTGCTACAACAAACAGAACGAACTAACATGGCCTCTCCATGTGTTCTCTACTTATAACGACCTCCGCTGATCCGAAACATTGCATCACTTAAGGGACGGACAATTATTTTTTCACTGGGGGGGGGGGGGGGGTTGGAAAATTTTGAAATAAATTGTTTGCAGAGGCTATAAACACTGAAATAAATTGTACATAAGCAAACAATAAAGAAAAAAAATGTTTGCTGAAAGTATGGCAGTTGGACGGAGACACAAAAAAATTGTCATTGCAGCAGGTGCCGCATATAAATAAAATGTTTGCATGTGAAAATTTTCCACCCCCATCCCCCCCCCCCCCCCCCGTCAAAAAAATAATGATCCATCCCTAATCTTTGTTGCCAGACCATTTTACAACATCAAGAGTCCAATATCCCGGCCTCATAAACGAATTTGTCCCCGCTTGAGTTAACTCTAACTCTTCAGTTAAAACATTAACTCATCTAGTTCTCTCTCTTATTTCAAACAATGCGTATTTGTGTCACGCTAAGAAAAATTTGGTTTATTTGCCGTGCTTTAGCGTTTTTCTAAGTCTTGAAGAAAACATGCGAAGTCCTCCAGAGCTAGAAGCCTTATGCACTGGTCAGCGAAATTACTGAAAATAGTCTACAGCCGATCGAGCGAGCGATCGAGTTAAATTTTGCCCCGTCTGCCACATATCATTCAACGCTTCGCGAATTCACGAGAAAATGCGCACGCGCTATCTTATGGAGTGGTTTCATGTTACCCTTGAAATAGAAATTTGACAAATACACACTATTAGACATTAATTCCATTGTTTTCTTTCGTTTACTGTTGACTATTTAACAATGACCGTTTCCGCATTTTGTTTCACGAGTTTTCTAAAATTATTCTAGTCGCTGAAAAGCCCTGTGTACGTGATAGTATAACCTTTTTACATGAAATTTTGGCGACACTTAAATTTAGCGAATTTAGCGATTTTTATCGCTAAATTAAAATGCACCAAAATTAAGTGTCGCTAAATTTAAATCGTCGCTAAATTAATGTGAGTACAATATGAAATTCCGCCATCTGGTCAGTTTCACACAATTAGTGCTGTTTGACGGTCGATTATGACGTGTGCACAGTAAAAGGAGCATTGACTTTGTATGAAAATGTAAATACGAGTGCATGAGGACAGTATTAAGATATGACATTACAGTTGCAGTTTCGTTTGTTTCGTTGAAGTGATTTAAATGAAGCTATTGACATCTATGATTTTATCACATAAATGTTCTGTTATCGTCGTAAAAGTTTTGAATAAACTCGCCAAAGTTTCAGTTCCTGAAATCGCGAAAATTAAGTGACTTATGTTCTAAAATTTACGAAAAATCGCTAAATTAAAGTGTCGCTAAATATAGATTTTTCAAAATCGCTAAATTAACGTGTCGCCAAAATTTCATGTAATAAGGTAATTAAAATTATGTATTGACGCATTACAACGATTACAGGTACATCGCTGGATTACTGTAAAAGGACTAAAAGTACGCACCTTTGATGACAAGTTGGGTAGTTTCTTCACGCGAAATAAAGCGGGGTCAAACAAAAGTCCTTCAATTAAAACGATTTGCGGAGCGCCTTGTATTCAAACCAACAAAAGTATTATACACTATTGCACAATGTATATACCGAGTCCTTTTATTAAGCACAAGCGCACTTTTTACAAATAGAACACTGTAATATTTCACGTTTCAAAGTCATGACGCACTTTTTGGCTCAAGTCAGTTTCCTTCTTTGCTTATTATACTCTCATGAGAATTAAATGTCTACTAAACACAAGCTTTTGGTTTCATTCTCAAGCGTTATTTCTGGAAGATTTGTGTGTCAAGTTAACTGAAATCATGGCCCCCTTCTAGGCTTTCAGTGTTTTCTTCTTTACCTAAATGTTTTTCACGAGATTTAAATCTCACCTAATAAGTAATCTTTTGCTTCATTCTGCAGCGTTATTTATAGAAAACTTGTGTTCACGTGGTATGTCACCTGTTGTCACGACTGCCTTCTCTCTGAGGCTATCTATGTTTCCTTTTTTAATTTGCTTATTTTAATTTCACGAGAATTAAATATCTAGCGATACAATTTTGGTTTTAAGGTGATGTTACACGGGACGACTTAACGCAACGATGTTCCATTTAAAGTTGACACCGTGTAACAGCGCGCGGACGATGATTGATAATCCAATATTTTGTTGCGGTTGCTGCAAGAAATTGTTGCAATAAAAATCGCTCATGTGACATCCCTTTATTCTCTGGCGTTATTTTCAACCTCATTCCCAGGGTCTTCTCCGCTTTGTTAAATTCAAAATGGCGGGTCGGGCGTGGAAGACCCTGGACAAGGCTGCCAAAATACTCCAAGAATCCTGGCGTATTTTGTCGAGTAAAACATGATCAAATGTCTTCGTTTCATTTCAACAACAGTTTCAGATTACTAGAAAACAAACACGGCTGCCAATCACTGGAAATAACCTCTGAAAACATCATTTCATTGTGTGTCACGTGAATCGTGGAGTATTTTGTCAGCCGTGTCCAGGCTCTTCTCTGCCCGACAAGGCCCTGGGGACGAGGTTGGTTATTTCTAAACCTTGTGTATCACGTGATATTTCACGTGATAAAGTCGTGAACCGCTCTCTTGGCTCTCAATGTTTCCTTTTTTAACATTTACGAGAATTAAGACCTTGAGCGCTATTCTTCATGTTTCAGTTTCGAGCGTTTTTGCCGGAATGACGTGCAAATCAAATTTAACGCCAGATACGAAACAAAATTGTCAATGTTCTGGCCTCGAAATGAAACACTTTACGCTCACCTTTAAATCAGTAAACAAAATAGCAGTATTCAGGGTTAAAAATACGGCCTGTTTTTACGCTAGTCGGGGAAATTTTGTCTTTTGAATTAACTTTGGAAAAGGTTAATAAACCTCCAGTATGAGCCAACTAGTGAATATGGAACTACTTAGTAGATGGCCTACTTCACGTCTTCCATTTCCTAAATGCTTTGAAAACCCCTCGTGTTTCGTAAATTATTCAAAGTTGCCGCATTCTGGGATTATTTGCCACACGGGAATCACCGATCATCGTTAATACAATAGGCCATTTGTACGATGGCGTCATTTTGACTACAATCGTGCAAATGGCCTATTGTCTTAACAATGATCGGTGATTCCCATGTGGCAAATAATCCCAGAATGCGGCAACTTTGAATAATTTACGAAACACGAGGGGTTTTTAAAGCATTTAGAAAATTAAAGACGTGAAGTGACAATCTTGACGAACCGAATTCGCTGAGTTTCGTCGAGACTATACACATGAAACCAGGAAAGGACGTTTGTACATATGCTGAATGTTATCATACTTAAAATACCAGAAAACAGATCGGTAGTTTTTTCACGAGTCGAACAAACTTGAATTTCTTGAAATTCATAAATTACGCACTATAAACATCTTGTTCGTTCTTTGCTTATTGTTTTTGCTTGCAGCTTCCGATCTTTTCCGGTTATTCAGCAAAGTTTTCGGTTGTATCAAGCTTTCAAGTGATAGGGTGCGATTGTAGCCTTATTTTAGCGTTCTTGCAACAGCTGAGTTAAAACGAAAGCATAACATTTGGAAGCTTAAATTCAGCATTCGACTGTACAGTAATTTCTGTCCAGCCGATTTTGTGGAAAATTGATCACAGTAAAGCTTGAATTGAAGCCTTGGAACTTCTTGAGCTTAATTAGAAAAAATCTGTCGTCGTTTTATGAAAATATTCGCATTTTCTTCAAAAACGGGGTTTTCTTAAAACGCTTGTAACTTTTAATCGCTTATCTTATATACACTAAAATTTAACTTCCTATATAATTTGAAGACTCCTTTATCGCCCTACCAAAACTTACAAAAATCGGTTAAAGCTTACATGCCAAAAATTCGATTTATAAAAGGGAGCCTCCGCGCCGTTAAATAGCCGCGGGCCACCTTAAATAAAATGTGTTTTTGTTTACTCAGTGTTCCTTTTTAATTCGTTAGAAAACAGCTTCAGTTTGCCTGGCAAACAATTGATGTACTTGCATGTGCACACAGCTTACAATTCTGGGTTATGCTTCTCTAACCACTACACTCACAAGGAACATTGTTTAAAAATATCCAATGCATGATTTTATTGACGTTACTTCGCTCAAAACCATGCAAAACATATCAGTTAAATGATCCAGTTTCTAAAACGCATTTTGGCGAACAAAGATTTTCCATTAAAATGGAGTCAACATGTTATCGATTGTAAACTAAAAGCTAACTGCAAACGTACTCCTACTGTGAAATAGGCCATTTGCACGATGACGTAATTTGACTACTACTACTACCAGAATCCTTCAGTTTTTTGTTTTGTAGTGCAAATTAGAGCTATTGTTATTTAAACCGCACTGGGATTACAAAATTTAAATAAGAAAGAAAAAACGAAATGAATTCTGGTAGTAGTAGTCAAATGACGTCATCGTGCAAATGGCCTATTGTATATTTTAATCAAAACAGTTTAAAACAGCTTCACCTGATCCGAAGTAGAATAATCATAAACATTTTCAAAAAATAAATACGATTATATTTGAGGCATGATAAAATGAACTAAAGGATGACTGGGCTACCGTAGAGTTCCGAAAGTAGGCCGGCCCCCGTTACTTTCGGAACTCTACGGCATGATACGATTCACTAAAGGATGACTAGGCTATCCGGCCTACTACCATAGAGTTCCAAAAGTAGCGGCCCCCGTTACTTTCGGAACTCTACGGCATGATAAGATCCACTAAAGGATGACTAGGCTATCGTACTTCCGTAGAGTTCCGAAAGTAGCGGGCCACATTACTTTCGGAGCTCTACGGTATGATAAGATTCACTAAAGGATGACTAGGCTATCCGGCGTACTACCGTAGAGTTCCAAAAGTAGCGGGCCCCGTTACTTTCGGAACTCTACGGTATGATAAGATTCACTAAAGGATGATTAGGCTATCCGGCGTACTACCGTAGAGTTCCGAAAGTAGCGGGCCCAGTTACTTTCGGAACTCTACGGCATGATAAGATCCACTAAAGGATTACTAGGCTATCCGGCGTACTACCGTAGAGTTCCAAAAGTAGCGGGTCCCGTTACTTTCGGAACTCTACGGCATGATAAGATTCACTAAAGAATGACTAGGCTATCCGGCGTACTACCGTAGAGTTCCAAAAGTAGCGGTCCCCGTTACTTTCGGAACTCTACGGTATGATAAGATTCACTAAAGGATGACTAGGCTATCCGGCCTACTACCGTCGAGTTCCAAAAGTAGCGGTCCCCGTTACTTTCGGAACTCTACGGTATGATAAGATCCACTAAAGGATCCAATTTCAATTTCAAAAAAAGACTGTCGAGACACAATCTGACAACAGAGGAAAAAGATTCCCTGAAAGCGCTAAAACAGCGCAGTGATATTGTAATAAAGAGAGCAGACAAAGGAGGGGCTGTTGTTGTCTGGGCACGTGATTTATATACAGCTGTTTCGAGAAAGGTTGTCAGAAAAAAGCGAAAAAGTGCACGCGACAATCCCGAAAGGTAATCTGGGATATTATCAATGAATTTTAATGAGTCAAATAAGTATATCAGACCCGCGATGCCTCGCCCGTGCAGTGATGATCTTATATGGCGGTCCATATGGATAAATGAGTTTTTAGGATATAGCGTAGATGAAGTAGCGGCTACTTTATTCATATCGCCAAGAACTGTGGAGCGCTATATTTCAAATGCCTGAATACTGGCGAAGTAAAATCGTTAAACAGTTTTGCCATGCATCCACACGTGGAGTTCGTGATTATGGAAGCTGCTTCAAGCAGTCCAGTCTATTTCAGTCTCAAGAACGTGCAAAGCATGCGTTTTATGCTAATTTTTGTAAACATTTGTCAAACAACACTTGATTGAAAACTCAGTTTAGAAAATAAGAAGTAAACAATCTTATAGAAAATATAGCTTGATGGTGGATATGAAATCTAACCAATAAAGGTGAAAATTACTCCCGGCAATTAAAATTTTCTTACCACCATTCGCGCCCAGCAGCGTAATTTAAACTCAGGGAAAGTCATGCTTCCCTTTTAGCCGTGCTAAGCAAGACTCGTAGCTGTCTTCTCCCTCTCCGTCCTCGTTAGCATTGGGATTACCAAATTGAGAATAGTAATAATCATAATCATTGTAGTTAAACATTTGAAAGAAATCTCACCGAATTTCAGGTGCAACAAAACGTGCAAAACGTGGCTTATAGTGTTCCTTAACCTTTTCTCTTTTTATCCAAAGAACTCCTTAGAACGTCTTTATGTGGTTCTACCCACATTGTTACCTTCCCGTTTTTAACCAAAGAAAACAACTCGGCGAGCTGGATTTCGGACGATATAGAGAATTTCTTTTTTTTCTTCGACGTAGTAGCCGATCTGGAAAGTCGTGTCGGTTGCTGGAAAAATTTCCGCTTTACAATTTTGCAAAAAGTATTGCTTCAATTGAATAACGGTTTCAAAGCAAGGCACGTTCCTGACACTGTAGCTGTCGAATCTACTTTTGTTGCTTTCTCTTAACACTCGCAAACATACAATGGCGTCTTGTGCCATTTTCTCAGATTTCCCTGAAATGCCGAAGTCACGTAAAACTACCCACAATAACTTTCGGGATTGTCGCGTGCACTTTTACGCTTTTTTCCGACAACCTTTCTCGAAACAGCTGTATACAGGAAGCTGAACGACAACTGTCTGACGCTAACTTCTACCAACAGCTAGAGAGGGACTACACTTTGGATTTTAACGCCAAGGTTGAGTCGGAGGTGAATGCTTTTATAGAGAGAGGCGAACTACCGGTGACAGCGACTACCTTAGTGGTCGATAATCCTCGAACCTCTAACTTCTATTTACTACCAAAGATCCATAAACCTGGCACACCTGGCAGACCCATTGCATCAGCATGTGGTTGTCCCACAGAACTGCTCGCGACATACCTAGACAGGATCACCACTCCTCTTGTCGAGAATCTGCCTAGCTATGTGAAGGATACCAACGATATGCTTTGAATAACCGAGTCGTTTACCTTTGTTGGTACAACTAATTACGTGTTTACTATGGATGTGAAGTCCCTCTATACTGTCATCCCAAACAGAGATGGTCTTCAGGCCTTAGCTCATTTTCTCGACAAGCGCGAAATCCAACAGCCACCCACGCACACCCTGGTTC
This sequence comes from Cladopsammia gracilis, assembly GCA_022457155.1. Taxonomy (NCBI): domain Eukaryota; kingdom Metazoa; phylum Cnidaria; class Anthozoa; order Scleractinia; family Dendrophylliidae; genus Cladopsammia; species Cladopsammia gracilis. The sequence continues at coordinate 709,791 of JAJGOT010000345.1, forward strand.
GCCTGGCAGAGTTAGTGCTTACCCTGAACACCTTTACTTTTAATGGCAAATTCTACCAACAGATCGGCGGTGTAGCCATGGGCAGTAAGCTCGGTCCCAACTACGCTTGTCTCTTCATGGGGTACGTCGAAGAACGCATCTTCGAACAATACAGGGGAACCAAGCCCAACCTTTACAAGCGCTATATCGATGACATAGTTGGGGCGGCTTCTTGCAGTAAAGAAGAGATAGAGGAGTTTGCTTCCTATGTTAACAACTTTCACCCAGATCTGAAGTTCAGCTGGCCGATTTCCGACAAAGAACTCCCCTTCCTGGATCTCCTTCTCCGACCTACTGCGACCCGACTAACAACGAGCATCCATTACAAAGATACGGACTCCCATTGCTATCTGAACTACAACCCTTCACACCCTGTGAAATGCAAAGATTCTTTCCCATATAGCCAGTTATTACGCCTGAAGCGTATCTGCAGCGACCCCACCGATTTCGAGTGTAAAAGCAAGGAAATGGCAGGATATTTTCTCCAGCGTGGTTACCCAACGCGTGTGGTCAAAAACGCCATTAATCAGGTCTCTGCGGTCACCCGTGAAGCAGCGCTTCAACCGCGAGACGAGGTGTCTGAACAACAAGAAACCATCCCGTTCGTTCTAACCTACCACCCTAACAACACACCCATTCGTAACATCATGGTGAAAAACTTCTCAATCCTGCTGAATGGGAATGACACTAGAAGCTTATTCCAGCCAGTGCGTATTTTGTGTGCGTATCGCCGAGACAAGAATGTTCAGGACACCCTAGTACACAGCTCACTCAATGTTACTACAGAGGAAGATCGTGGCACCTTTCCTTGCCAGCGCCCTCGATGCAAAACTTGTGCCCACACCAACTCAGCGCCCACCCTTGACACCCCAGGAGGACGAATCACCATCCAACATAGGTTCTCTTGCACCACAAGAAACCTTGTGTATGCCATCTCCTGCCGAGTGTGTGATGAGGTCTACATTGGTGAAACTGAGCGACTATTGGCAGAAAGGTTCAGAGAACATCGCCTCTCGGTGACCAAGAAAAAGGAGAAAGACGCATCTGGCAAGGAACTTCCGGTCGCACAACACTTCATATCAGACGGACACAACGTTGATGATATGCTGGTTTCGGTCATTGTCTCCGGACCCTGGAGTTTAAAAACCAGACGCCAAAGGGAGGCCCAACTGATATTCAACCACAGAACTCTGCGCCCCAATGGGCTCAATGTCGAATTCAAATTTCAGTAGAACTGTATGTGCGCGCGCGCCTTACGCAAGCTTTTTTTGAGTTGTTAGGGATTTTAAATTTAGCACGCGCATATACTTGTTTTTTGACAGTTGCGTTTAAACTCACTGATGAAGAGGCAGCAGCCTCGAAACGTCTGAGAAACTAATTTTTAGCGCTACATTTGAAAACATTTTTTAGTCTACATCCACTAAAGGATGACTAGGCTATCCGGCGTACTACCATAGAGTTCCAAAAGTAGCGGCCCCCGATACTTTCGGAACTCTACGGTATGATAAGATCCACTAAATGATGACTAGGCTATCCGGCGTACTACCGTAGAGTTCCAAAAGTAGCGGCCCCCGTTACTTTCGGAACTCTACGGTATGATAAGATTCACTAAAGGATGACTAGGCTATCCGGCGTACTACCGTAGAGTTCCGAAAGTAGCGGCCCCCGTTACTTTCGGAACTCTACGGCATGATAAGATCCACTAAAGGATGACTAGGCTATCCGGCGTACTACCGTAAAAAAAATATAGAGTTCCGAAAGTAGCGGCCCCCGTTACTTTCGGAGCTCTACGGTATGATAAAATCCACTAAAGGATGACTAGGCTATCCGGCGTACTACCGTAAAAAAAATATAGAGTTCCGAAAGTAGCGGGCCCCGTTACTTTCGGAGCTCTACGGTATGATAAGATCCACTAAAGGATGACTAGGCTATCCGGCGTACTACCGTAGAGTTCCGAAAGTAGCGGGTCCCCGTTACTTTCGGAACTCTACGGCATGATAAGATCCACTAAAGGATGACTAGGCTATCCGGCGTACTACCGTAGAGTTCCAAAAGTAGCGGTCCTTGTTACTTTCGGAACTCTACGGTATGATAAGATTCACTAAAGGATGACTAGGCTATCCGGCGTACTACCGTAGAGTTCCCGTTACTTTCGGAATTAGTAGGCCTAAAAGAGGTCGCGACTTTCGATTCGGGTAACCGTTACTTTCGGGCACCTAAAATTCGCGCGTAATTAAAGAAAAAAAATAAGTATAAACGCAACCGCGGATAAAGCATAATGTCACTTTAATTCTCTCTTTCTCATTGATTCTTCGGCATTCTTCGGTATTGTTCGGCATTCTTAGGTATTCTTCGGTATTCTTCGGCATTTTTCGGCATTCTTCTGCATTCTTCGGTATTCTTTGACATTCTTCGGTATTCTCGTACAGTACTCAGTGACATTAAGCTATTCCATCTCAGTATGGTATTTTCGACTGGACCTTTACTTTCGGTGGGCCGTTACTTTCGGAAATTACTAGAAAGGTCCGAAAATTAAGGCTACTTTTGAAACTCTACGGTACCACAGAAGCAACAGTCTGCTCATGCGCTATCCTGTATAACAATCAATGCTATCTGGAAGAATGTAACGATTTGCTCGTTCATAATTTTGTCGATTGCAGCATTTTTAATAAACATGAACCAATGCTTTCTACGACAGAAAGGGAAAATAAAGTTTGGCGTTTCGCATTGTTCTTTGACAGTTTAAGTGTCTATTTAGAATATTCAGTTTTTTGATCATGAGTTTGAATTAACTTATACAATCAGTTCCACGAACTGGGGCAAAACAAGCTTTTTTGAAATTCTGAAAGGGTATTTTTTTAAGAGTTTTTTCAAAGTTCTCACTTCACGTAACTCTAGCAGGGATCATTTGAACACGCGCATCTTACGTTACGAAGCAGCAAGCTAACCCAACATCAATGTTTTAAACTTCCAAAGCTTTTGTCGTACTACAACAACACTTCATCAACTCCTCAAAGTGACTCCATCGTGAGACAAACTTGGGAATAAACGTTCATTTATCATACAATTTTCTTGTTTCCACTTAACTTGCAACCGTTCACTAGTATCCGTGTTCACACTGAGAAAGCGAACGATGTTCGGGAATGCACTTCATGTAACTTAACTTAACTTCGCAGTTTACTTTTATTTCTATATATTTTGGGACCGTAGATCTTTTCAGATCCGAAATGCTGTGTTTTCATTCAGCATGGTTTTGCCCATGCGTTTATGTAATGTTCCACATAAGAACTACAGTAAACTTCATTGTTCTGCGGCATTGGCTCTTTCTCACATAGAATTTCTTTGAGTTCAAGAATAGAGGAGGGGCTGATGGTTCATAATTATATTTCAGTATAAAAATAAAGAAAATCCATTTGGGTCAAATAAATTTTGGGAAATGTTCGTGCTTAACCAATCAGAATAGCAGATCGAAGACAACAGCTAATAATTTTGCTTCTTTGATGTACTTCCTCAAATACAATTTCTTTTAAAAATTGCATGCTGTGCGATTGGGTCTCAAATTACTTGAAACCTTTAAAAAATCAGACAAAATGCACCTTGAACCTTAACTTTTTAGCGGTCTTTGAGTCTAGGCCAATGAGATCACTGTTGTAACAATGAAAAAAGTTGACATTCCATCGTGCATTGCCGTTAGCACTTTCCTTCTTATGTGGATCATTACTTAAATGTTTAGACATCTTTGCGACACACTGTGGGCTCCTTGTTCCCCAAAATACGTGATGTGGCACGCGTGTTTCGGGTGACACGTGAGTACATAGTACGGAACCTGATATTGTGAACGGATCATTGTGCAGTCTATTTGCGCTGGTTTTCTATGCTGGCGACATTCAGATCGTTACACCGTGCTGATAAGTTGCAATAACAACGAAACAATTGTCCACGGTTACGATCCTACTTTATCGGTTTCTGTCGTGATGGTGTCTCGCAAATTTTACTTTTTTACGTGGTCAGATCAGCCTTGCAGTTCATTGTTTTTGTTCATTCATTTTTAGGCTGGTTAGGTCTCTCGTAGATCCTAGTTATCATTAGCAGCATATCGTTTGCGTTCTTCTGCAGTTTACTTTTACTTCATGTGAGCCTTAATCACGCCCCGCCATTTTGTATAAAAACAAAAGATTTGCCAGTTAAGCCTCGCAATGAAAAAGTTGAAAACGAGTTAAGCGGAGGAAAACAAAGCATTTTATTCTCCGGGGAGTCAACATGGCCGCCGCGTGATAAAGGCCCATTCCCCGTTTGAAATATTACGTTTTGACAAAACTAACACAGTATCTTCTTAGATCACACATGGCGATAAAGGCAACCGCAGCTTGCAGGCAGGGTATATTTTGGCCTAAGTGCACGGTCCGTTCAATGTAGAGGCGAGGAACCATTTTGAATGGGAACGAGGTCCTGGGCAGACTCGTACCCAGTCACTATTCATTTGTTTTGGGTGAATTGAGGCGCGCGGGAAAAGAAGGGAACAGAAGCTTTTTAAAGCTTTTGGCTTGTCGTTTTGGCCAGTTTTTTACATGTGTCTTTTGCGAAATATTGAACAAAGGGTTTGCGTTAATGACACCGCTGAAAGTGGCGTTAAATTGGTATATTTTTAATTTTTTTTTACTTCATTCGAGCATTCGCAGAAACGGGACTTTTCTCGGATTGCTGAGCGGAAATCAAACTAAATCATTGCTAGAAACTGGCTATTGAAAGATATCAGGTAGAAATAATATAAACCATATGGCCTTTTAACGTTTGGCATTAATTATCATGGCTTCTTGTTTTTAGCTTCCTGTTATTCGTCGAGGCCGAAATTTTCGGCGATTCTAGCTTGATTCAGCGACTGAGACTCTAGCTAATGTCACAGAATCAGTTATACTTAAAAACGTATTGTCATTCCTCTGTAATATTTTCCCAAACAGGCCATTTTACAATTTTCTCAGCACGTTTTACCATACAAGTGAACAGCGGCTGCCTTATTGGATCGAGTATTATTCCTTCCACCTTTCCCATAACACCCTGGGCTCCTCAATTAACCTTAGTATCCAATTTTCTCTCACCCGAAAAACCAATTAATAGCGACTGAGTACGAATTTGGAACCTGGGGACGAGGTTAGTGAGCGGTTTGTACTTCTACTTCTACTTTATAAACTGATAAAGTGGTAATGCCACATCACATCATTGACGTGTGACGTCAATAATATCAATATTATGTTCCAGTGACAACCTAACATAACAACTCTCTAGCGTGATATTCCGCTTTTAGTTAGATCGTGCCACAGTTACTTATACAAGGTAGCTGTGCACTTCCTTGAGTCCATTTACAACCTCAGGCTAAATCGCTTCTAAACAACTTAGCGAGCCATAAACTAGTGACGAACAAGACGGTTAAAACCTACTTAGGAATCCCTTTTGCCAAAGCAGAACGCTTTGAATATCCAGTTCCACCGGACAAATGGACAAAACGAGCAGCATCTGCCCTCAGACACCAGACGCCCCCTCTATACAAGCGCCCTCTTTTAAATGAAGACTGTCTATATGTTGAATGTATACATCACTGAAAGTGAAACCAACAGTTTTGACAGTTCTGGCCTTGTGGTTATGCTGTGAATTCACGGTGGAGCATATATTATAGGTGATAATCTAACCTACTATGGTGGCGTGTTGGCAACCGAAGGAAACGTGATTATTGCTACAGCAGCGTATCGTTTGTGTGTCCTGATTGTTTTTCTTTGTAGCCCGGGAGCCCCATGGATGTTTTTCCTCTGTTCAACGTCTGGAACCCGGAGGCCTGAAAAAATCCAGCGTTTTTGGTCATGGAGCCCTGGAGCCCCCATGTAATAGGCCCGGAGCACTGGAGCTCTTAACCCTTTTTGGACTCAACATCGATCGTCCCTAGAGCCTTCTCCGCTTTTCAAATTCAAAACTGAGGTCGTGCGGCCCGCCATTTTGAATTTGAAAGGCAGAGGAGGCCCTGGGAATGAGGTTATTTGGGACTCTTCTACAAATTGATAACCTTTCTTGTTAATTTAAGTTGTTTTATTTGACGTTTTAACCGTACCTGTAATAGTATTTAATATAAGATAAGGCCAGGTTGCACTCGTGCAGTTATATTCCGTATCACTTGAGGTCACGTTGCAACTTAGTAATATCAACCGCTAAAGACCAACGCCTGCTACAAGAATGCTGCAGTATAAAAATAGGTCCGAAGAGGGGAAACCCACATAAAACTGACAGGGTTATATACGCACCTTGGGGAGAGGCGGAGGGGGGGGGGGGGGGGGGGAAGGGGGTAATACGGTTTCGGTACCTTTCTTCCAACGCCGATGCCTTAGCCCTAAGAAGCTAATATTTCTATCTATAGCCACAAAGACTGACTATCAAAACAAAAGCACCAAGGCAACCGTACCTTAACTGAAATAAAATCGATCTACACCTAAATAAATTCGATCTAAGTAACGACATATCACATTTTTGAGGGGAGGAGGGTTGCCCCTTTCCTTAACCCTATTTTGCCTGGGCGGGGGTGGGAGGGGAAGTGCCCGCGCGAACTTTCAACATTCATAACTACCTTAATATGTATTCAAACGCCATCAAACTGTGAATTTTCCTAAAATTTATCTAGAAACAATTTGATATGACAATTTATTGATCACGTGACTTGATGTTTCCATAGCAACAAGAATTTGACAGCCGTGTTTTTTGTAATTTGCATATTTTTACCTTTGAATGAGGAAAAACAATATTTATTGGTATAACCTTTACATTTTACGTCATTTAACGTTTATTTATTGTTTTGATTAATTTTGAGTCAATTTGGACGGTTTTTAAGAGGTTTTGAAAAATTTCAGAAATCCAAGATTGCGGATCCAAGATGGCGGCCGTATAACTAATTGCCTAATAACTACGTCACATGACATCATCGTTCCATTGTGCGGACCGCAAAGGAGACAGTTTTGGACGTTCTATGTACCCTCAAGGGTTCATTGTCATAGCCTTAACATTCTTCAAGTTACGAGGAAGGAGTGAAGGGGGGGGGGGGGGGGGGGTGGGAAATGCGGTGTCCCCCCAGGCTCAGAAACTCAAAAAAAGCCCAGGAAAAATAGTGTTAAATTTATTGCGTATTTATTGCTTAATGGCCTTCATGTCAACGTTTAGGTTGCGCATTTTTCACACACTAACAGAGTAACCACGCTGTTAAGTATTTACCAAAATATTACACTACATATTACAAAATTGAATAGAAATAGCCGCTTCAGGATCGAAGACACGCCTCTGAGGCGAACACTAAAAAAATGGGGCCACTCATGTTGCTGTAACTGAATTCTCTTTCAGACGGAAACCTCTCCAAGTAAATAGCTGTCGCTGGTTCTGGTGTCGATGGTGTCAGTCTTAAAGAAAGTTAGCTGTTTTCAATAGTCCATAGCTGCGGTTACACGTTTCAACTTTTACCTAGGTAAATTCGAAATACTAATATAGCCCTGCACGCTTAATTCAATTCGATAACCGATAAAGCAACTAGGGCAGCAAACTGCCCATTTTGCCCCAGTGCGAGATCCCGGCTCGGTACAACTCATTTACGTGGACAATGATCCTTGGACACAATAGGCTCCTGTTGGACAACTGTACTGGTTGCACAATTTACATAAAGGAGCTCCGTCGTAGATGTCTCCCATATTAAGGGATGACCCGTAGATATTTAACAAGATACCATTAAAACATACAATGATCTGCAGACAGACTTCAGTTCCTTAAAGTTCATATTAAAGTAAGTCAGATTATGTATACTGTATACCGTGCTAATGAATTTTTTATTTTTTTTTATAGCTATACAAAAATGAAACTACAACTCTTGCTATGAAGTTAGAGCGATTTTCCCGACCTTGAAAAACGGTTTCCCAGAGTGTTCGCCATTTCTTTCATCCGCCAGTAGTTGAAAGGATCAAAACAAGCTTTACTGGTTTCCCCTTTAAAATACTCTAATATGAAAAGAGGCTTCTTCGATTGATCTATCAGAATGCTGAAAAGCGAGTGACGTCAAAGAAAATAGCTACTATTTAGCTCACAATCCGTTCCCTTTGCTTTGCGTGTTTACTAAACCAACGAAAGGCCGCGCGCGTTTGCCTCCGTTCGTTAAACCAATTAAATAACTTCCTTTCAGATCGTTTGTTGGTTTGGTTGTCAAATAACGTATATTCTTCAAGTTAATTATGTTTACGCGTAATCATGTTAAGGCCGTACAAAAATCGCTCTAATGCAAATCTAAATCTAGCATTTGATAATGGTGTTGAGTCGGACAACAGGAACTGATCCTGTTCTGAATATGAATATATATGAAAATCATATATGTTAACTGCGGATGAACTGTTCTGTTAAACTGTTCAATAATTCATGTGAACTGTTCTGGTACCATCAGTGACTGGCGACCAAGGTTCACACGCAGCAATGACTCATCAAATTCGAGTGGTCCGTCTTACTGGACTGAAATGTCACTGAAAAGAATAAAGAAAAAAGTGTCAGCTTTAATGGAGTTCCAACACTGCTTTGGAAACGGATTTTTTTTGGCTTTTCTTGGTTTTCGATCAGATTTGAGATTGAAGCCTCCGTCATGATGGATTTACACTCTTTTCGTCCCCGTTTTAAAGTTAATTTGCAAATTAAAATGCCTGGAAACCCACCCTCCCAAGCAATATCATTTCTATCGTACACTGATAGGGGAGCGGAGCGGGGGAGGGGACGGGGGTGTTTTGTTCTGTTTGGGATCCTTCACCACTACACCCAACTCTCTGCATTCATATACACCAAAACTCACAACGGACTCTAAAGGAAAATAGCGGATGATAACTGAATTAGTTATTGCAAAAGAGGAAATCATATATTCTTAAAATAGACAAAAACAAATGCTATTTTAAACGTAGGAATACAATGGAAACATTTAACCCTTTCATCGTCACAACCAATGTGCTGTCTGTGTCCTGTGGTTCTAACCTTTGAATGCGGTGATACAATTAAAATGAAAAGTGTTAAACAATATGTTGCTATGGTGCTGTTCAATAGCACCCCATGCAACATGGTACTGAGTCTGTGAATAACATCCTAAAGTGTAAGTCACGTGACCATTCAAATAAAACCTATTCAGATGTTTTTTCCGGTAGTGCTGTTTGTTTCTTTATATTTTGTTAATTTTGGCTTCCTTTCTCAAGTTGGGGTATTAGAAATGAAAGAATTAGAGATTTCAAGATCTTTCAATTTTGTCCCCTCAGAATGAGATCCTCACCTCGTTTGGCCAAAATTAAACGTCACGTCATCGCCAATTAGCACAAATGGAGCCCAGTACTTCACGGCACTGAAGGTTTGGGATTCCCGCATCCATTTCATGGCCTGATTGAGAGACTTACTGGTACTTTGACCTGCCATCAAATGTTCGTAAAACTTTCTCATAAACTCCAGAGTGGCATCGTCATCAATCGCCCACAGTGACGCAATAACAGAACGTGCACCGGCACCCAAGAAAGCACGTGCAATACCCACCACACCTTCAGCTTTGATCTTCCCTCGCCCGCTATGACAGCAGCTTAACACAACCAGCCTGGCATGCAATTTTGCATTTAACACATCTGCCATCGTCAAAAGATAATCTTCCTCCGTGGTTGCTGCGGGTGTTTTGGAACTCTTAGGATTAGGAGACAAAAGAATTTCCCCGGTTTCTGCACAACCATGGGCTGCAATGTGTATTAAGGCAACTGAGTTTAGCCTGCTTAAAACCTGAGCCTTTGTTGCGTTTTTTCCAGTGAGAGGCTTAATGTTCAGAATCTCTCCAATCATTTCTACCTCCTCTTTAGCACTCGGAAGCTGCTCTACTGCATTTCCTTTGATGCGTACAGTTTCCACCCACGGATCACCAACAAGCAGTGCACCAGACGTACCGTGGCTCCCTTCCGGACACTCTGCTACCCACTTTAAACTGGTTAATGTTGGAACCAGTCGGATTCTGACCGTTTCAGACAAATATCTGGAATGTTGATCGAGAAGAGCAGCATAAGGAACCAAGAGCAATGGACCATCAGGAACAATAATAAGTTCATCACCTTGTATCAGGTGTAAAATCGGGCCAATTAACACATTCGACAATACTTTCAAAGCATCACTCTTTTCTACTGATGATGTCAATTCTTTCCAATCAGGACTCCGGTCGGGGAACTCTTTAGACTCTTCATCTGCTGGTTCATCCAAGGAACGATTCTCGCACATGATGCTATCAAATGCACCAATCTGTTTGTAAGTTTCATGCGTTAAAGATTCCAAACTATCACTGATTTCCTTTTGCACAAACTGGCATTGCCGTTGCTTCGGCAGTCCCCAGAAATTAAGCGACTCCTGGTTTTCGGCAACAAATATCGTCAGTGATGGAATGTGGCTTGAAATGCTAGACATTGTTTCCATCCGCTCTTCTAACACTGACCGAGCTGAGTGTGCACCGTATAGTGATTTCATAAGATCCATTAGAGCTTGTGCACGTCCATTCTCAGCTGAAAGAAGCGCCTCGATAACCTTGCCTTGTTTTAATTGAAGATGCCACAACTTACTATAAGGCTTATCACATTTATCCCGAAAGCTAATATTCCATTCGTCTATTGATTGAAGAAGAACCCTCATTTTATCAAACAACCTGACACTGCATTTGACAAACTCCTCAGCTTTAGAAAAGTCTCCGAGAGATTCATAAGCAAGACCAAGCAAAAAATATGACATTCCTTCTACTTCTTTGCTTCCAATATCTTTTACGATACTAAGGGACTGCTGATAAAACTCGATTGCTTGTTTGAAATCACCGAGATTGCAATAAGTAAAACCGAGGTTGTTATATGCACGTCCTTCTGAATCTTTGCTTCCAATATCTTTTGCGATGCTTAAAGCATGCTGATAAAACTCTTTTGCTTTATTGAAATCGCCGAGAGAGTGATAAGTAACACCAAGGTTGTTATATACCTTTCCTTCTGAATCTTTGTTTCCAACATCTTTGGCGATATTAAGAGACTGCTGATGGAACTCGATTGCTTTTTTGAAATCGCCGAGAGAGCGATAAGCACCACCAAGGTTGTTATATACAATTCCTTCTGAATCTTTGTTTCCAATATATTTGGCGATACTAAGAGCCTGCTGATAAAACTCGATTCCTTTTTTGAAATCGCCGAGACAGCCATAAGCACTACCAAGGTTCGAATTTGCCGATTGTTCTGAATCTTTGCTTCCAATATCTTTGGCGATACTAAGAGCCTGTTGATAGAACTCGATTGCTTTTTTGAAATCTCCGAGAGATTGATAAGCAAGACCAAGGTTGTTATATGCCCTTCCTTCTGAATATTTGTCTCCAATATCTTTGACGATACCAAGAGTCTGCTGATACATCTCAATTGCTTTTATGAAATCGCCGAGCCTGTAATAAGCAAGACCAAGGTTGTTACATGCCCATCCTTCTGCAACTTTGTCTCCAATTTTTTTTGCGATACTAAGAGACTGCTGAGAAAACTCGATTGCTTTTTTGAAATCGCCGAGATAGAGATAATCAAGACCAAGGTTGTTACATGCCCCTACTTCTGAATCTTTGCTTCCAATATCTTTTGCGATACTAAGAGCCTGCTGAGAAAACTTGATTGCTTTATCGCAATCGCCGAGAGAGCGATAAGCAAGTCCAAGGTGGTCATATGCCCTTCCTTCTGAATCTTTGTTTCCAGTATCTTCGGCGATACTAAGAGTCTGCTGATGGAACTCGATTGCTTTTTTGAAATCTCCGAGAAATTGATAAGTAAGACCAAGGTTCAAATATGCTGTTTCTTCTAAATCTTTGCTTCCAATATCTTTGGCAATACTAAGGGTCTGCTGATGGCACTCGATTGCTTTTTTGAAATCGCCGAGTTTGTGATAAGTTTGACCAAGGTTGTTATATGCCTTTCCTTCTGAACCTTTTCTTCCAATATCTTTTGCGATACGAAGAGCCTGCTGATAAAACTCGATTGCTTTTTCGAAATCGCAGAGCGAGCTATATACAACACCAAGATTGTTATATGCCTGTACTTCTGATGCTGTACTTCCAATATCTTTTGCGATATGAAGAGCCTGCTGAAGAAACTCGATTGCTTTTTTGAAATCGCCGAAAGAGTGATATGCAGCACCAAGATTGTTATATGCCTGTACTTCTGACTCTGTACTTCCAATATCTTTGGCGATACGAAGATCGTGCTGAAAAAACTCGATTGCTTTTTTGAAATCGCCGAGAGAGTGATAAGCAAGACCAAGGTTGTGATATGCCGTTTCTTCTCTATCCTTGTCTCCCGCGTCTTTAGCTTCACTCAATTCTAACTCGAAGTATTCTTGGGCCGCTTTAAAGTCACTGAGCTTGTAAGCTGTAATTCCAAGACTGTTCCACGAACTTTCTTGGGAAGCTCTGTTGTGTATGTCATGTTTGTATTCGTTTTCTTGGAATAACTAAAGAATGTGAACAGCACACAGTCTTATTAGGAGTAAATATCACAATGGTCCACTGCCAAAATTTTAGGGATGCTGAACGATGCGCTACAAACAATGTGTGCTAGAACTAGCATGAGTAAAAAGATGTGTAGCAGTATAATGCAAGGCAAGAATGGTAAAGTCGCACTCGAGCCACAATGGCCCACACGGCCGGAGCTTAACCCGGTTTCTGTAGCATGAAGCAACTAGGAATATTGCTACTCCCCCCTGGATGGGATGCTAATCCATCGCAGGGCTACCCCCAGCATTATCGCCGGTACCCATTTATACACCTGGGTGGAGAGAGACAGTGTGGAGTAAAGTTTCTTGTCTAAGGAAACAACACGACGGCAGAGACCAGGCTTCGAACCACCGACCTTCAGGTTGAAAGTCCGACGCGCTAGCCACTAGACCACCGTGCCGCCCACGCAAGGCAAGAATGCTGCCTCGAATTTACAAAGGTTTATACAGTCAACTTCTGCCTGGCAGTTCCCTCGATAAGACGGACACCCTGTTTTAAAATGTATTGCGAACACTGAGGAGTTTAAACGCTGACGAATAGTATTGGCTGAAGGTAACTCCCGCTATTTAACGAACAAGAAATCGTGATACCAAAGGTAGACGTTTTAGCAGACGTTGACTGAACTGTATGCCGAGACTCTTGTTTAATGAAAACAAAATCGGCTTAAAAATTGAAGAAGATACCTTGTCGTCCGTGGCTCCAGTCTGCGAATTACTCTTCCATTTATCTGCGCATGCCAGACACATTTTTCGAAGTTCCAACAACGTGGTGTTTTCTTTGTCAATCTTTTCAAAGTTAAAATAGGTAACTTGTTTAAGTTGCAATTTTGGCTGCTTTTGGTATAATACGCAAAGAAAATTTAAGCCTACAGAGTAGTGTTAGCGGTGGATTTGTAATTGTTGTTGAAGGGACAGTCAACTAAACATCGCGGAGAATTGTATTAAATGCATGCGTATGTTACGGTTTCTGAGAAACAGTGGGGCTGCTACGATGTCCATGCGCTTATCGTTTTGCGTTACGTCTTTTACTAAATTTTTGTTAACAGATAAGAAATAGACTGAACACCCTCAATATGCTAAAATAATAATACTCCGCAAAAATTTACTCCCTTCAGTCAAGAAAAGCATATTCAGACATTGTTACTTTTTGCAATTAAAGTTTTGCATTCTCGTAATAGAATATACTATATCACCTTTGAATATAATTCAGTGAAATGTCTGTAAGTGGAGTGAGTGCCGTTACTCAACAAGTAATAAATGGTGATGCAATGTTCTGCTGCTTGAACAGAAAATCGCAAAAAATAATTCCTAGCAGAAATTTCAGTCATCTCGAACCGCAAAAAATTATTCTCGCAAAACAATCGCCAAATCGTCAATCAGCAAAATAAAACTCCTGCAAAAAAATCATGCTACACGTTATATCGTTAGTTAATTGTCTAGATTAAGTGTTTTTTTTTGTCGGGGTGGGGGGCGGGGTAAAAGTTGAAAGGGGTTAGTTTCTAGAGAAACTGTGGTGCTGCGTCGGTGGGGGTGAAGTACAAGAATTTGGTTTTATCGACTGAGTCGATAAGGTAAATTAGCCACCGTAAAAAGATTCGAGAAAGCTGACGCCCTTCGTCGGAGCGAATCAAGGGATTGTGGGTAGTGTGGTTTAATATAGTAGGTGGAGCTACGCTTTTGGTGGAAATTTGGTGACGTGAAAAACAAATGTAAATTAGTTGAATGAAAAGCGTTCCTTGATTCCGTGGGGTTTGAGAGTGCCGATTTGAAAGATGATTTTTTGTTCTAAGTTTTTACGGCTTTCTGTGTTACCCTGGTGTAGGGAAAGGCCGCAGATTGTCATGTGTTGTTTAGAATGGTTAGTAAGATTGAAATGACGCGCAACTGGTTTGGATGCGTCTTCGTCCTTTTTTTCAACGTCTCGGAGATGTTCACGAAAACGGTCGCGGTGTCAGAAAGTTGCCGAACAATCAATCTAAACAATCCGGGCCGACCAATTGTTTCCGCTTGTAGCTGTCCTACCGAACTAATTTCTAGCTATTTAGACAAATCATGGCCCCCATTGTCAAATCACTACCCTCGTACATTAAGGACACTAATCACGCACTCGAAATGTTCCGTGATTTCAGTTTTCCCAGCGGAAACAAATTAATTTTCACTATGGACATTACCTCTTTATATATACCGTCATCCCCAATGACGAAGGACTTCAAGCACTAAAATATTTTTTCGACCAGCAATCCATTCAAAACCCAAGCTCAGAAACACTGCTCCGCTTAGCCGAATTAGTTTTGACACTCAACTGTTTTTCATTTCCCCAAAACTACTACAAACAAGTACACGGAGTAGCCATGGGCACCAAAATGGGACCAAGATATGCTAACCTTTTTGTAGGCTACGTCGAAAACAAATTCTTCAATCAGTACCACGGAACCAAACCCGAACTCTACGGCCGCTACATCGATGACTGCATTGGCGCTACCTCTTCCAGTAAAGAGGAACTTAATCAATTTATAACTTCTGTCAGTACTTTTCATCCGGCTCTAAAACTACCTGGGAAATTTCGGAAACCTCTGACGCTTTTCTTGACATCAATATTTCAATCAACGGCAACAGTTTATCCACAAGTGTGCACTACAAACCTACACATTCCCACAGTTATCTGTTACATTCATCCTCACATCCATCACACGTTAAAAACGCCATTCCGTATTCTCAATTTCTCAGACTTCGACGTCTTTGTAGTGATGACTCCGATTTTTCCAACAAATCAGAAGAAATGTGCCAGTATTTCAAGAAACGTGGGTACCCTGACTCTGTTGTTAATACGGGCCAACAACGTGCACAACAAATCGACAGACAATCAGCACTACAAACGTCACAGAAGGAAGAGAACGAGAGAATTCCATTCACCCTCACTTTCCACCCACACAATCACACAGTCAAAAGCATCATTTTAAAAAAATTCAAATTACTCCAAAACGACCCCGAAACTGGCAGAATTTTTTCACAACCCCCACTAATTTCATTCAAACGTGACAAAAACATAGGCATCTTTCTAGTGACGAGCACACTGAAATCTGACGATGAACCGGGAACTTTTAAATGCGCACGCACACGATGCAACACTTGTCCTTTCATTCATAACGCGGACAAAATAACGGGACCCAAACGATCTATTAAAATCACTGATCGTTTCACATGCACCTCCGTAAATGTTATCTACTGCATAACATGTACTTTTTGCAAAAAGATATACATTGGCGAAACAGGGAGGAGACTGGGCGACCGTTTTCGTGAACATTTCCGAGACGTTGAAAAAAAGGACGAAGACGCATCCAAACCAGTTGCGCGTCATTTCAATCTTACTAACCATTGTAAACAACACATGACAATCTGCGGCCTTTCCCTACACCAGGGTAACACAGAAAGCCGTAAAAATTTAGAACAAAAAATCATCTTTCAAATCGGCACTCTCAAACCCCACGGAATCAACGAACGCTTTTCATTCAACTAATTTACATTTGTTTTTCACGTCACCAAATTTCCACCAATAGCGTAGCTCCACCGACTATATTAAACCACACACTACCCACAATCCCTTGATTCGCTCCGACGAAGGGCTTGCGCTCGAAACGTCAGCTTTTTTCAAATCTTTTTACGGTGGCTAATTTACCTTATCGACTCAGTCGATAAAACCAAATTCTTGTTAAGGTTGAAAGGTTGAATTCTAAAAAGATTATTTCCTTATGCTGAGATAAGTCTGTGAGTTTGTACGTCCGGTGCTTCTAAGCTGAGTGGTTACATTTAAAGGGATGGTTTTACGGTTCGGCGCATGTGCACAGATTAAAATGCTTAACTCGCTTTCTTACCAATTTTATCGATTAAAAAACCGGCCACTCGCATTTACTTCACACACTATAATTAGTCCAAACAAAGCGAAGGATGACCAAAATTTACAAAAAAATTCAAGGAATAACTGACACCGACAAAGTCAACACTGAATAAAACCTTTGACCCGAAGGATTTTATTCTACGCTCTGGTGGTTTTCATGGCCCACATGGGTATGCATAATCATCCATTTATTCAGCTGACTGACCGCGACATTTTCACGGGCAAATTTCCCGCCGGAGTTATGTACTCGCTTCCGATTGGTCTAAACAATGAAATTAAATTGATTACATCATAGCTTACACATGCGCCGAACCGTGGAACCCTCCCTTTAAAGTTGGTTTCTCCTTTTATGTTTCGACTATGACAACAAACTGAACCTAAGGTGTTGTTTTCAAGTGGGAGTTTTTTGCTGAGTGAAATGTAACATGACGTAGAGCATTGCAAGGCAACTTGCGAAATGCACGTTATTAACAGAGACGACTTGTATTGCGAAAAAACTACAGATACTCCAGTACGTGTTTTTCTGCACCTCGCAACGCAAGCCTTCATTACAACACAAGATGCAAAGTCCCAGGGACACACAATTTCTTTTGCAACTTATCTCGTAAGGGGGCCGCTTGCATTTCAATTTGCAAGAAAAAATATTTCATAACCATACAGTCAAAGAACCAAAGGATACTGCTAATCCTTTATCGCACCACGTGATGGCTTTCTCAAAAAGCTTTAGCTTCACCAAGGCATTCGCTCCTGAAAAAAATACACATTTGTGTGATTATATGTTTAAATAGAACGGCCTTATTTTATAGTCGAATAATGGTCGGCTCTTGTTTAATTGTGCTCTCCCAATGGAAAATTTTACCGCGCTAAGACAGTCGTCGGGTCTTATACAAGAGGATTCGCAGCTGAAAAGACAACCCTAACCCTTGTAACTGAGAACCAAACGGTACCAGCACTGTAAAAATCAGGGATTGGTACACACCTGCCAAGCCTGCAGTCGGGCCTAAAGCCATCAATACCGAAGAGCCAAGGCATGATTTAAGGACATCGATATGTTGCTAAAACGTTCGATTTAATCGATTTCTTTGTTAATTAGACTTGAACAGTGCTGTTGAATATTATTTTTATTTAATTTATGTTGACAGCAGAGACCAGAATCTTGCTAAAAATAATGTTACCTTCGAAAACTAATATTACCTTTACAATTTTAATAAAAGGGAGATGTTACATCAGCCCTTCTATCTCATTGCAGACCAAACTAATATTGGTCAAAATTTGTTTCATCCGTTGTTTTTCTTCAAAGCGGATTAAATGTACATAGTTTATTCCTCACCAATGCCTAAGCCAGAGCAACTCTTCGGTGTTTCTTTGTAATAACATTAGTCATTGAGACATGGTTAACTCGTCGCTGTTTCTAGGAGACTGTGTAAATTAAAAAAAGTCACCTGTTATTATTGCTTTGACAAACAATGGTTGTAAGTCAGTGGCAGCTTTTGCATCTCTCAGTGAGTCACTGTAATTCCCTGTGAAAGAATTAAAGCGGTTTTCATATCAGTTTCGGAAAACAAAACCCAAGAAGACACTTACAACACTGAGATGCGGTGAACCAATCAGAATTCAAAGCAATTAGTAGCTGGCACCAAGCGCGGGCAAAACATGGCGAACGAGTGACCATTGGTTCTGCTTTTATTTCTTTTGAGATCCCGGAAGTGGTGCGAGGTGTTTAACCAAGGACAACACAATTAATGCAAAAATTGCGAATATAAAGAAATTTTACCAGAAAAATTCAAAAAAATCTACCCAAACAAAAGTGTGCTTCTGCTCTGTTGCTATAAAGTTCAGCCTCAAGTTCGTGATCCTTCAAGTTCACTTTAATTCCTTCCGTGTAGAAGTAAACAGCGTTGCTGTAATGCTTCTCACTGTATTCATCGTTACCTTCGTTATTGTATACCTCTGCTATCGCTAAAATGAAACAAACAATATTGAAAGATCGTTGGTGTGTACTTCTACGAAACGGTTATCAAAAATAAAATAAATAGATATATCTGTTCACGTTACACTGATCTTCTAAATTCCCATTCGTTTGGCACACTGTGCATGACTGTGATATGTTAAGATGCACACGAGCCACATGTGACCCACTCGACCGTTTAACCAGACTGGCACACTGTGCATGACTGTGATAGGTAAAGTCGCACATGAGCCACAGGTGACCCACTCGGCCGTTTAACCAGTCTGGCACACTGTACATGACTGTAATAGGTAGAGACACACATGAGCCACAGGTGACCCACTCGGTCGTTTAACCAGTCTGGCACACTGTGCATGACTGTGATAGGTAAAGACGCACACGAGTCACAGGTGACCCACTCGGCCGTTTAACCAGTCTGGCACACTGTACATGAGTGTGATAGGTAAAGTAGCACAGGAGCCACAGGTGGCCCACTCGGTCGTTTAACCAGTCTGGCACAATGTGCATGACTGTGATAGGTAAAGTAGCATACGAGCCACATGTGACCCACTCGGTCGGAGTATGAAGCAACTAGGAGTATTGCTCCCCCCCCCCCCCCTTGGATGAGATACCAGTCCATCGCAGGGTTACCCCAGCATTTTGTCGCCGGTAACCATGTATGGCACCTGGGTGGAGAGAGACAATGTGGCATACTGTGAAAGTCGACCGTTATTTTGGAGGAAATGGTCACGAGCGCTACGTTTGACCACTGTTATGCACTGTTAATTCATGGCCAGGCTCCGATTGTTCAAAGGATGGACAGCGCTTCCCACTTGTGGAGAACACGATTGCTTTTGTTAACGCTTATCCACTGGATATAGAGATTTATCCGCTGGATAGCGCTATCCAACAGATATATTACTGTCCGGTGGATAACACAATTGGTTTCTTTAACAATTATTCACTAGATAGTGATTTATCTGGTGGATAACGCTATCTATCTTATGACCAATCGTGGCCAGACTAGAAGGTGTATAATCAGGGGCCAAAATGACTGTAACTAGGGGAGGAGGGGGGAAGTTAAGGTTGACGGGACTTTTATGGTATCGTCATCCATTTAACACATCAAGATCAACATTTAACATATCCCTTAATTTGCTATCAAACAACTCTGGAAAATTAATAACATTTCTCTCAAGTATTGTAATGTATTTACCTTTGCAAGTCTCGTCATCAAAATCCAGCATCTGCTCACCAGGTGGTGTAACGTCACTTTCACTCGCGGCTTTGATCCCACTCCTTGCCATGAATGCCGGGATTTCAAGAAAACTCCTGTTTAGGTTAATACATGTTTGTTATTGTTGCCACCATGCAGCGGTACTGGTAAACTTTGATTCACTTTACAATCTATGCATGATTTAGATGCTAAATGAGAAACGATGCTTTAATCATACTATGAGTAGCTTTTATTGTAGATCCAAAGTAATCAAAGCACTGCTCTTGTTGACTGACATTTCGAATAGAAGTCACCCTCAGAGTGTGGTATCATCAATTGATAGAGTCTCTGGTCAGTGATCGGTTTGTTCAGGTTAGCTGTTTGTTTAGTTAGTCAAACTAGTTGTAAGTCTATTCATTTTCTCTCAGAGTCTGGCATCATCAGTTGATGGAGTGTCTGGTCAATGAACAGTTTGGTCAGTTTAGCTGTTTGTTTAGTTAGTCAAACTAGTTGTAAGTCTATTCATTTTCTCTCAGAGTCTGGCATCATCAGTTGATGGAGTGTCTGGTCAATGAACAGTTTGGTCAGTTTAGCTGTTTGTTTAGTTAGTCAAACTAGTTGTAAGTCTATTCATTTTCTCTCAGAGTCTGGCATCATCAGTTGATGGAGTGTCTGGTCAATGAACAGTTTGGTCAGTTTAGCTGTTTGTTTAGTTAGTCAAACTAGTTGTAAGTCTATTCATTTTCTCTCAGAGTCTGGCATCATCAGTTGATGGAGTGTCTGGTCAATGAACAGTTTGGTCAGTTTAGCTGTTTGTTTAGTTAGTCAAACTAGTTGTAAGTCTATTCATTTTCTCTCAGAGTCTGGCATCATCAGTTGATGGAGTGTCTGGTCAATGAACGGTTTTGTCAGTTTAGCTGTTTGTTTAGTTAGTCAAACTAGTTGTAAGTCTATTCAGCGCGGCAACAGACGCAAGTGATATGTGCACTATGGCAGTCATTCATTCATAAAGCGGTCACCTTTCATGCAAGAAATCTATTTTTATTACCAAAAGCCAAATCAATCAATACACAGTCCCTCGCTATCACATGACAACTGTGCGTTACAAGATGCAGAGCTGGCCTTCGTGTAATAACTAGACTACGAGCAGTCCCTCTTTCCCAGCTTAGTCCGTCGAGCGAGAAACGAAAAACTTTTGCGAGCAGAAAATGGCCGCAAGGAAACTGGGGGCGAGACAGGCGCGCCCGTTTCCGCTCGCTAATGTTTTTTTGTTTCTCGCTTGACAGGCTAAGCTGTTAAAGAGGGACTGCTCGAAGTCTATGTAATAACATTCTCACAATTACTGACGTACAAATTGTTACGAACTCGGACCTCTCTCGAGTAACAAAGCCACTGCATGTGTTTAATAGTATAAAGAATGCAAGTTTCGATTAAGTATGTAAATATTTTGTTGACTGCGCAGTAGGCGATGAAAAATATTTGGTGAAATTTGTGGACGCCTGCGCGAAATTTAAGGGGTAAGAACTGGTTGCTCTTGTAAGCGTGTCAATATTTCTAAGTAAAAAGTTTTATAAATTTTGAACGTCTCTTAGAGAGCAAAGCTGTCCTTGTTAAAAAGAAGAGAAGGCTGGGTTGAAGGCGCAACAGGCGATATAATTTTTGTAAACGCGCCCGCAAAAAACTCGCGGGTATCTTCGCGTACTCGACGTCTGACGGAAATCTATATTGTTGCGAACTGCTAGAAATTTTGCCCAGAATTTTCTGGGGATTGTTCGTAAGACAACAAAATCAGTGCGCTTAAATTAAAATTTGCCATGCAGTTTAGCTTGCGGGATGATTTGCTTGAGAGCAAATTTTAAAAATTCTGGCAGCGTAGCTGAGAAAACAAACGATGAAGCCGGGATAAAGAATCATGGATAGTCAAGCGGTTGATCACGAGTGCACGAAAATCGCCTCCTGTGAAAATCACATCTTTCTTTTACGCGACCGAGCTTAAAATTTACAATCTTAGTTTATTTTTTTGCCATCATAATAGTGTTGCCAGGCATCATGAATATGCAATGTCGGCAATATAATCCTGATCAATTGCAAGTGTATTCTGTGTGAAATGACTGGCGCCCAACTTACGTAATTACATTTTATTGATCTAACTGAGCTTGAAATACTTTAAGACAAAGCAAGCACTTTCCCCGGAAAAAGTGAACACTTACTTGAAAACAAAAGTACAAATCCTCCAGCCAGCTTGCACTTAATATTATGGTTAATCTGAACTGGCGGGTGTCACGCCTGACATTAGTTCGATGTAACGAAAGCACTAATAAAATCATTCAGCCAGCTTGCACTTGAGGGGAGCGTTGGGGCCTATCAGAAAACGGAAAACCGCGATAAAAATTGCCCAAACCGAAAAAACTCTTTTCATAAAAACCGAAAAGCGGATGCTAAAAAAAGAAAAAAGAAGAAACGAAAACCGCAACGGTTACCAAAACCGAAAAACCGGAAATTTTGAGTGTAAAATAAAAACGGAGAAACCGATCTCAAAAATGACAAAAACCGAAAAACCGAATGACTCCACTAGAAACAGCTTCGTATTATTGAAAACAACAAGAAAAAGCGCAACTTTTATAACAAAGTGATACACTCCAATCAAATCACTTAGACGATAGCGGAAAAAGAACTGATAGCTTCCTATGACGTGCAAAATGCCCTTCCAAATACTTGTTTTCAAAGGACTTTTTCAGGTGATGCCTTCCAGTTTGTCAAGAGTTTAAATAACTGTTTTAATTATTGACCGTAAACTGAGTAACTGATTCAAGAAACAGAACGAAGTAAAACTAACACGGCCACTCCACTCACTCCGCTGACCGGACACATTGGAGAGTTGTCCAATACTTTGACAAACTTATGCATAGCATTGTATTGTATTATATGACCATAACAATAGTTAAACAATACATTCTAAAACGGCACAATATAGCACAATGTATTACAGTACAATGCTATGTATAAATTTGGCAGAGTATTGGACAAGTATGAAACATTGCGTCGCTT
>JAJGOT010000345.1:737500-925213 GCA_022457155.1 Cladopsammia gracilis
TGTGCCGTTCGCTTTTCTCTATGTTAGGTCGGGAATTGTACTTTCCCTTGTGGTCCGCAAGCCTTTAAGTTTGTTACTAGCTAGGAGTTTTTCGCTCGCATTCCTGTAGCTTCTTACTTTTGGCCTTGTTTCATACAATTTTTTCATTAGCCCATATGTTCACGCTGTGTAATGGGATTTTTTTCACTGAGCGAATGTGTTTGCGCTGTTATGGAATTTATACTAGCAATAACAATATGAAAATGCACGTGCAGAGGTATTGTTTTCGCTCATTAATCGTATTGTTTTGTGTAGCTCTCGCTAGCAAATGATAACATTATCTCTCACGTTTTAAGTTCAACCTTCTGAAGTGCGGCCGCTCAAAAAATAAACTCGGTTATTTCACTTTTTTACCGAGTTATTTTAACCGGGTTATTTTTGCGCTGTTGGATGGAATTTTCACGAGCGAATTTGTTTACGCTGTTTAATTAGAACTTTCGCAAGCGAATATGTTTACGCTGTTAGATGGAACTTCCACGAGCGAATATGTTTGCGCTGTTATATGGAACTTTCACGAGCGAATATGTTTCCGCTGTTTCATGGAACTTCCACTAGCGAATATGTTTACGCTGTTTACGGAACTTTCTCGAGCGAATACGTTTACGCTGCTAGATAAAATTTTCACGAGCTAATATGTTTACGCTGTTAGATGGAATTTTCACGAGCGAATATGTTTACGCTGTTATACGGAACTTCCACGAGCGAATATGTTTACGCTGTTACATGGAACTTTCACGAGCGAATATGTTTACGCTGTTGGATGGAATTTGCACGAGCGAATTTGTTTACGCTGTTTAATTAGAACTTTCGCAAGCGAATATGTTTACGCTGTTAGATGGAATTTTCACGAGCGAATATGTTTACGCTGTTATATGAAACTTTCACGAGCGAATATGTTTTCGCTGTTGGATGGAACTTTCAGAGCGAATATGTTTACGCTGTTTAATGGAACTTCCACGAGCGAATATGTTTACGCTGTTATATGGTTCTTTTCATGAGCTAATATGTTTACGCTGTTTAACGGAATTTTCACTAGCGAATACGTTCGCGCTGTTATATGGTACTTTTCATCATAAAATTTTTTCGAGCGAATATGTTTGCGCTGTTTAATGGAATTTTCGCGAGCGAATATGTTTACGTTGTTATACGGAACTTCCACGAGCGAGTATGTTTATGCTGTTATATGGAACTTTCACGTGCGAATGTTTGCGCTGTTAGATGGAATTATCACGAGCGAATATGTTTACGCTGTTTAATGGAACTTTCGCGAGCGAATATGTTTACGCTGTTATACCGAACCTCCCCGAGCGAATATGCTTGCGCTGTTATATGGAACTTTCACGAGCGAATATGTTTGCGTTGTTAGATGGAATTTTCACGGGCCGGCGAATCCGTTTACGCTGTTTAATAGAATTTTCACGAGCGAATATGTTTGCGCTGTTAGATGGTCTTTCATGAGCTAATATGTTTACGATGTTTAACGGAATTTCCGCTAGCGAATACGCTCGCGCTGTTATATGGTACTTCTCATAAGCGAATATGTTCGCGCTGTTTAACGAAAATTTTACAAGCGTATGTGCTTTCCGCTGTCGTATGGAGTTTTCACGAGCGTATGTGTTTCTCTTGTTTACGCTGTTATATGGACTTTTTTCTCTGGCAACATTGTTTTTCTCACAAGCGAATGTGTTTACGCGGTTGTATCAAGTTTTCCCTTGGCGAATATGTTCTGCACCGTTTTACGGACTTTTTCACTAGAAAAATTTATTTGCGCTGGTCAAGCGAATTTCCACGAACATATATGCTTTCCTTGCTAATTGGATTGTCCACGAGCGAATATGTTTGCGCTGTTTAACGGATTTTTTCATTAGCAAATTTGTCTCGCGGGTCTATGGAGCTCTCGCGAACTAGTGTGTTTACGCTGTTAAAGGGACATTTTTACTAACGGATTTGTTTGCGCTGGTCATGGAATTTGTCGCTAGCACATATGTTTGCGCTGTGGAATGGACCCTTTCACTACATAATTTGGCAAGGTATTTTTTATTTGCGCGGCCTTTCGCAATTTTTCACGGCTGCTTTGTTTTAGCTGTTAATTGGAATTTCCACAAGAGCACGTGTTTTGCGCTGCAAAATGGAATTTCCCGCCAGCAACGCGTTTGCCTGGGGAGCTCTTCCAGGCCCGTCCTTAGTGGACTTCAATTCTAGTCTGTTTTCTAACGCTGTGTTATCTTTTAGTATCCGTCTATAGTTTGATATTCTGTCTGTTTCCGTGGGTGACCTTTTTGCGAAGCTTCCTCGAAGGGATTGTCTAATATCCTTCATTGCTCTGTCCCTGGACGGGGTATTTCAGGGTTGCTTCGCTTTGGGGTTATACCCATCTCTTAGCGGTGTTTCTTTTTATGTTTTTTCCTCAATGCTCGGAATTAGGCTGTGCGCCTACGTTTTGTCTGCTTGCTGGTATTATGTAGGGTTACCCCAAAGCGCGGCGGCCCCGGTGCCCCCATTACATCAAGTTTCCATGTTATTGGTTACGGTCTTGGCTAACACGGTACTTTTTGGAAACTGAAACCTTTTTGTTGTTTCTTTTGTTTTTGGAGGTAGTCAGACATTCACAGTCAGACTTACGACGTCCAGGGGTGGGAAAAATATTCTACAACGTTATCCTAACTAGGGCTGTTGCCTTTCCCGGGTTGCGTTACAGTTACAGTTACAGTTACAGTTCTCTTTACTTCCTTGTGCCCCTGTAGCGGTGGTAGCCGTTAGTACTCAAATGTGGCTTACAGCGCGGTTACTATTTTTCTGTCCTGTTTCTTATTATAAGGCTCCCTCCCATTAAATCAGTGCTACCATGCACAAGGATAGACTTTCTCAAAGTCCGTTTTGCCGGTTTTAGTTTGCGGCAAGTCTACCTACAAGGAGGGAGGATTTTCTGAGTTATGGGGGGAGGACACATTATCTTCATGATCTTCTGCTTCATGCTTATCCTATTTCTTAGTTTTGGGAGGAAAGTCTACATTTAGGTGCTTCCACTCTGGTTTTTCCTAGCACACTCTGCTTCCTGTGAGTTGCCAGGGAGCTTTAGCCGAAGGGCTGGCCTATCCCATATCTTAATATTACATCCTGAGGCATTGTTAGTTGGTAGCCCCGGTGAAAATATATCACTATTTTCACCGGGGATTCCTTCAAACAATGGCGAAGTTCAACATATTACGTAACTTTAAACCCCAAGAGTAGTAGCGTGGGAATGGGTTGCGCAACCTCCGGCACGTTGTTGGCTATATAATCTTATTCTGGTGCGATCAGTCCTTTATAACCTCAAAAGTCCTTTCCATGGTGCTCGGGGAGGATTAGTTAAGTACGCCCCTCCTTCCTCCCCGCAGCGATGATAGCGCACGCTCCAGGGAGCTGGCCTATCCCATATCTTAATATTACATCCTGAGGCATTGTTAGTTGGTAGCCCCGGTGAGAATATATCACCGTTCAAAGTGGCGTTAAATATTAGATATTTTTTGAATTTTTCACTTCATTTAAGCATTCTCGGAAACGGGACTTTTCTCGGGTAACTGAGAGGAAATCAGGCTAAATCATTCCAAGAAGCTGGTTATTGAAAGATATCAGGTAAAAATATTATAAACACGGCCTTTTAACGTTTGGCATGAATTGTCATGACTTCTTGTCTAGCTTACCGATTTTAGCTTCGTGTTATTCGTTGAGGCCGAAATAGCTCTCAGATTAATTTTCGGCGTTTCTAGCTTGATTCAGCGAATAAGCCTCAAGTTAACGTCACAAAATCAGTTATATTAAAAAGATTCCCATTCCGCTGTAATATTTTTCCCAAACTGGCTATTTTACACTCTCTCTTATCACGTTTTACCATACAAGTGAACAGCAGCCGCCATATTGGCTCGAGTATTTTTCCGACCCTTACCATGATACCTTGGGCGCCTCAATTCACCTTAGTATCCAGTCTTCTGGCCCTAAAAACCAATTAATAGCAGCGAATTGGGCCCTGGGGACGAGGTTACTGAGCGGTTAGTATAATGTGACGTCAATAATATTAACATTGTGTTCCGGTGACATAACCTAACGTAACAACTCTCTGGCGTGACATTCCGCTTTCAGATAGATCGTGCCATGGTTTCCATACAAGGTAGCTGTACATTTCCTTAAGTCCATTCCCAACCTCAGGCTACATCGCTTCTGAACAACTTAGCGAGCTCCGATCGTGGTCATGTTTTCTTTAGCTATGTTAATCTCGTCGTTAATAACATGTACACTTCTCGTTACGCGCTGTTCCCTCATGACCGCTCCGACTGTTATGACAACTTATGGACCTATCAGTGGGCCTGTAACTAAGCTAGTTACGAACAAGAGGGTTAAAAAGCTATTTTGTAATCACTTTTGCCAAAGCAGATCCAGTTCCACCGGACAAGTGGACAAAACGATCAGCATCTGCCCTCAGACACCAGACGCCCTCCCTCTATACAAGCGCCCCTTTTGGCGACCCCGTAGCTGTCCAAACGATGTCTGTGATTGGCGAACGATACAATTGATATATCACTTGAACAATTCCCCTTCCCTAATCCGTATCCCAGCGGGACAAATGTATTGTTTTCTTAGTGAATCACAGAAATCGTTTGGACAAGTGCTGGACTCTTTTAAATGAAGACTGTCTACAGTTGAACGTATACATCCCTGAAAATGCAAGCAACAGTTCTGACAGTGCTGGATTTGCGGCGATGCTGTTGATTTTTCAGTGGAACATATATTATAGGTGACACCCTAACCTACTATGGTAGCGTGTAGGCGACCGAAGCCCCGAAGCCCCGTATTTTTGGGCCCAGAGCCCTGGATCTCTAAAACCTTTTAGGGCTCTATCTACTCAGTGACAAAATTCAACTTCACAACCTTTCTTGTTAATTTAAGTTGTTTTACTTGATGTTTTCCCGTACCTGTAACAATATTTAATATGAGTTAAGGTCTGTTACACTCGTGCAGTTATATTCTGTAAAGACCAACGCTTTTGCCTGCGACAAGTATGCTTAAACGATTTGATAAAAAAGCAAGGCTAATCATGAACGGTACTGAAACGACTATATTTGTAAAATACCCAATATTTTGAAAGGCACAGGCTTTCTTCTTCAGGGTCTTTCAGGTAAAAACTGTAACAACTGGAACCCCTCCCCCCCCCCCTCCCGTTAGAAGACAAATTTCTATCTATATAGCCTCAAATAAACTATCAAAACATCAAAACAAAAGCACTATGGCAACCGTACCATTACTGAAATAAAATGGAGCTACATGTAAATGAAATCGAGCTAAGGAACGACCTATTATTTTTGTGTATTTATTGGCTAATGACCTTCATGTCAACTTTTGCACACTGTAATCACGCTGGTAAGTAATTACCAAATTATTACACGCAGCCGGTATTTTGAATGCTAAAAAACTGATCACTCGCGGCATGGGCAAAAGGCTCTTGCTTGGGCGGAGGTTACTTTCCCTGGGAAATTTGAAAAATAAGTCTTCTGTAATGGCCAGAAATGCATATAGAACAGCGAAACATGAAGAAAATTATCACATCAAACTCATCGACATTACATATTACAAAATTTCAATAGAAATAGCCGCTTCAGGAAGACACGCCTCTGATGCCGACACTAAAAAATTGGTGCCATTCATTTTGCTGTAATTGAACTTTCTTTCAGACGGACACCTCTCTAAGTTAATAGCTATCGCTGGTTCCGGTCTCGATGGTGTTAGTCTTAAAGAAAGTTAGCTGTGTTTAACAGTCTATAATAATAATAATAATCATCATCTATAGCTGCGGTTACACGTTTCAACTTGTACCTAGATCGAAATACCTGCGGGCTTAATTCAACTCGATAAACGATAAAAGCACTAGGGCAGCAAACTGTCTGTTTTGTCCAAGTGCGAGACTGAGATCCCGGCTCGGTACATCTCATTTACGTGGAAAATGATCCTTGGACGCAATAGGCTCCTGTTGGAAAACTGTACTGCATGGTTGCACAATTTACATAAAGGAGCTCGCGATATCTTCCATATGAAGGGATAAACCGTAGATTTTTAGCAAGATACCATCAAAGCATACAATGATCTGCAGACAGCCTTCAGTTCGTTAAAGTTCATGTTAAAGTAAGTCAGATTATGAAAAACTGTATACCGTTCTAACGAGTTTCTGAATTTTTTGTTATGAGCTGTACAAAAATGAAACTACAACTCTTGCTATGACGTTAGAGCGATTTTTCCATGACCTTGAAAAAGGGTTTCTCTGAGTGTTCGCCATTTCTTTCATCCGTCAGTAGTTAAAAGGATCCAAACAAGCTTTGTTCGTTTTCCCGCTAAAACATCTCTAATATGAAAAGACCGTAAAGACGCTTGTCCGATTGACCTATCAGAATGTTGAAAAGCAAGCGAAGTCAAAGAGAATACCTACTTTTTAGCTCGCAATCCGTTCGCTTTGCTTTGCGTGTTTACTAAACCAACCAAAAGCTCCGCACTTTTTTTTGTTTTGCCTGCGTTCGTTAAACCAATCAAATTACTTCCTTCCATTCTTTTGTTGTTTTGGTTGTGAGATGAGGTATATGGATGACTCATGTCTTCCTCAAGTTATGTTTACGCGTAACCATGTTAAGGCCGTACGAAAATCGCTCTAATGCAAATCTTAATCTAGCATTTGATAATGGTGTTGAGTCGGACAACAAGAACTGATCCTGTTCTGAATATGAATATATGAAAATCATATATGTCAACTGCGGATGAACTGTTCTGTTGAAATGTTGCACAATTCATGTGAACTGTTCTGGTACCATCAGTGACTGTCAACCAAGGTTCACACAAAGCAATGACTCATCAAAGAACAGTTGGATGGTCCATTGCACTGGACTGAAACGTCACTGAAAAGAACAAAGAAAAATGTGTCAGCTTTAATGGAGTTCCAACACTGCTTTGGAAACGGATTTTTGCCTTTTGTTGGTTTTCTATCAAATGTGAAATTGAAGCCTCCGTCATGATTTTACGTTCCTTTCCCAATTTTAAACATTAATTATAGCGGAGCACTTGCCAGAAGGCCTGGCTGCGCAGCCCCATACTCATAGAACCAGAACCTATGCCCTTCATTTTTCATGCATGGCTAGCGGAATGTTTCGCGGGCGCACGTGTGCACTCCGTCCGGTCCGCCGTGTGCCCTCCGTCCGCCGTCGCGCAGGACCGGACTATCGCGCAGGACTAGCTCGCGGGCGCGTATGACGTCGCAAAACATGCGCGTACGACGTCATGTTGAAACCAAAGCGAGGCTTTGTTTTTCGCGCGGTTACACGGCCGAATGTCACGTCAGCTAGAAAAACACTTTGATGTTTTGCTGTGAATTTACTAAGCGGAGAAAACCGTTTACATTAAAGGCGTTATTTCTCTGAATATTTCGCGGTTTGCTATTCAAGACAAGGATACTAATTAAGGGATACTTAGAAGCCGCTTTAGTGGAAAAAGACGAGCTTTCATGGATAAAATCTTGCTTCGAGGAACTTCATGTATTACGTTTTTATCAAATGCGGGAGATGTTTGTTTTTTAGATAGGTTTTTTAGATCGTGGCTATGTTAACGCTGTTGTCTTTTTAGATCTAAAAAAGGCATTTGACACAGTCAATCGTTCTATTCTATTATCCAAACTATATTTATATGGAGTTAAGGGAATTGCCTACGAATTGCTTTCTTCTTACTTAGAAAATCGTACCCAAAAATGTGCTGTCAGTGGTGTCCTTTTTAAATAGCTGCACTTTAACTTGTGGGATTCGCCAGGAGACAATACTGGGACCTTTGCTGTTTCTCTTATACATTAATGACTTACCTAATTGTTTATCAAATTCGCAACCAAGAATGTATGCTGATGATACTCACTTAACATATGCTGACAATGACATCTGCTCTCTTGAGGCTTCTTTAAATCAGGACTTGTTAAATATAAACAATTGGCTTATTGCCACTAAATTGACTCTCAATATGACAAAAACTGAATTTATGATAATCGGATCAAGACAAAAATTGAATAGTCTATCCGTTCTCCCAGATTTCGAAATTAATGGTACACAATTAAACAGAGTTGATTTTACCAAGTCTCTTGGTGTATTAATTGATGAAAATCTAACATGGAGTAATCATATCAACGCTATATCTAAAAAATCTCTTCTGGTATTGGATCTATTAAACGAATAAGTCACTGTGTTCCTCCTGCAACTCTGCATAATATCTACTATGGGTTAGTTCAATCGCACTTCGACTATTGTAGTGTTGTTTGGGGTAACTGTGCCAAAACATTATCTGACAAATTACAGAGACTTCAAAATCGTGCTGTCCGCGTCCTTACCCATTCTAGTTATGATACTGACGCCAACCAACTACTTAAAGAATTAGGTTGGGACAATTTAGAAACTCGACGTCAAAAACTAAAGGCTGAGATGGTCTATAAGTCCTTAAACGACCTCGCACCGAATTATTTGTCCTCTAAATTTATTCAGCAGAGTGATGTGATTACTTCTTACAATTTGCGGGATTCTGATAATAAGCTTGCAATACCATTGCCACGCACTAACTATTACAAGAATAGCTTTGCCTATAGTGGTGCAGTCCTCTGGAACAGTCTACCCTCAGCTGCTAGGCAAGCAACATCTCTGACTAATTTCCGACGATTCTTAATTAATTCCTACACGGCATTCATATAAAACAGGCTTTATTTTAGTTTACTTTTCTTTAATAGTTAGCTATTAACTATTGGGGGGTGTTTTGTTCTGTCTGGGATCCTTCACTACTACACACACCTACCTGCATTCATATACATCAACAATCACAACAAACTGTAAAGAAAAATGGCCGATGATAACTAAATTAGTTATTACAAAAGAGGAAATAGACAAAAAACAAATGCTGTTTGAAAAGTAGAAATACAATGAAAACATTTATTATAATAATTAACCCTTTTATCATCACAACCAATGTGCTGTCTGTGTTCTGTGGTTTTAACCTTTGAATGTGGTTTTATAAATTAAAATGAAAAGTGTTCAACAATAAATATGTTGCTGTGGTGCTGTTCAACAGCACCCCAAGCAGCATGGTACTGAGACTGTGAATGAAATCCTAAAGTGTAAGTCATGTGACCATTCAAATAAAACATACTCAGAAGTTCTTCCCGGTAGTGCACGTGCTGTTTGTTTCTTTATGTTTTGTTTATTTTGGCTTCCTTCCCAGTTTTATGTTAGGGGATTAAAAATAAAAGGATTAAGAGATTTCAAACTCTTTCAATTTTGTCTCCTTAGAGTGAGATCCTCACCTCGTTTGGCCAAAATTAAATGTCACGTCATCGCCAATCAGCACAAATGGAGCCCAGTACTTCACGGCACTGAAGTCTCGGGATTCCCGCATCCATTTCATGGCCTGATTGAGAGAATTACTGGTACTTTGACCTTCTATCAAATGTTCGTAAAACTTTCTCATAAACTCCAGAGTGGCATCGTCATCAATCGCCCACAGTGACGCAATAACAGAACGTGCACCGGCACCCAAGAAAGCACGTGCAATACCCACCACACCTTCAGCTTTGATCTTCCCTCGCCCGCTATGACAGCAGCTTAACACAACGAGCTTGGCATGCAATTCTGCATTCAACACATCTGCCATCGTCAAAAGATAATCTTTCTCCGTGGGTTCTCTGGGTGTTTTGGAACTCGCAGGATTAGGAGACAAAAGAATTTCCCCGGTTTCAGCACAACCATGAGCTGCAATGTGTATTAAGCTAACTGAGTTTAGCCTGCTTAAAACCTGAGCTTTTGTTGCGTTTTTTCCAGTGAGAGGCTTAATGTTCAGAATCTCTCCAATCATTTCTACCTCTTCTTTAGCTTTCGGAAGTTGCCCTACTGCATTACCTTTGATGCGGACAGTTTCCACCCACGGATCACCAACAAGCAGTGCACCAGACGTACTGTGGCGCCCTTCCGGACACTCTGCCATCAGTTTTAAACTGGTTAATGTTGGAACCAGTTGGATTCTGACCGTTTCAGACAAATACCTGGAATGCTGATCGACTAAAGCAGCATAAGGAACCAAGAGCAATGGACCATCAGGAACAATAATAAGTTCATCATCTTGTATTAAGTGTGAAATCGGGCCAATGAGCACATCTGACAATACTTCCAAAGCATCACCCTTGCCTACTGATGATGGCAATTCTTTTGTATACGGACTCCGGTCGGGGAACTCTTTAGACTCTTCATTTGCTGGTTCATCCAAGGAACGATTCTCGCACATGATGCTTTCATAAACACCAATCTGTTTGTAAGTTTTATGAGTTAAAGATTCCAAACTATCACTGATTACCTTTTGCATAAACTGCCATTGTTGATCCTTCTGCAGTACCCAGAAATTGAGATACTCCTCGTCTTTTACAAGAAATATCGTCGTTGATGGAATGTAGCTTGAAATGCTAGACACTATTTCCATCTGCTCTTCTGACACTGACCGAGCTGAGTGTACGCCATATTGCGATTCCATGAGATCCATTAGAGCTTGTGCACGTCCCTTCTCAGCTGAAAGAAGCGCCTCGATAACCTTGCCTTGTTTTAATTGAAGACGCCACAAATTACTGTAAGCGTCATCACATTCATTCCGAAAGCTGATATTCCATTTGTCTATCGATTGAAGAAGCATCCTCATTTCTTCAGTCAGTCTTACACTGGATTTCAAAAAATCCTCAGCTCTGGAAAAGTCGCCGAGAGAGTTATAAGCAAGACCAAGATTGTGATATACCTTTCTTTCTGAGTCTGCGCTCCCAATTTCTTTGGCGACACTAAGAGCCTGCTGATGAAACTCGATTGCTTTTTTGAATTCACCGAGAGAGAAATAAACCTCGCCAAGGTTCATATATGCCATTCCTTCTGTATCTTTGCTTCCAATATCTTTGGCGATATCAAGAGCCTGCTGATGAAACTCGATTGCTTTTTTGGAATGATCGAGACAGAAATAAGCACAACCAAGGCTACCACACGCCTTTCCTTCTAAATCTTTGTCTCCAATATCTTTGGCGATACTAAGAGCTTGATGATGACACACGATTGCTTTTTTGAAATGGCCGAGAGAATAATCATCAAGACCAAGGTTGTTATATGCCTGTCCTTCTAAATCTTTTCTTCCAGTTCTATTGGCGATACTAACAGCCTGTTGATGAAACTCGATTGCTTTACAGATATCGCCGAGAGAGTGATAAGCAAGACCAAGGTTGTTATATGCCGCTCCTTCTGAACCTTTGCTCCTAATTTCTTTGGCGATACTAAGAGCCTGCAGATGAAAGTCGATTGCTTGTTTGAAATCACCGAGAGAGTAATAAGCATTGCCAAGGTTTGCATATGTCCTTCCTTCTGAATCTTTGCACCCAATATCTTTGGCGATATCATGAGCGTGCTGTTGAAACTTGATTGCTTTTTTGAAATCGCCAAGAGACTCATAAGCAATACCAAGGTTCATATATACCTTTCCTTGTAAATTTTTGCGTCCAATATCTTTGGCGATACTAAGAGCCTGGTGATAGAAATCGATTGCTGTTTTAAATTCACCGAGAGAGAAATGAGCAAGACCAAGGTGGTTATATGCCGCTCCTTCGAAATCTTTGCGTCCAATATCTTTGGCGATACTAAGAACCTGCTGAAAAAACTCGATTGCTTTTCTGAAATCGCCGATAGAGTGATAAGCCATCCCAAGTTTGTTATATGCGTCTCCTTCTCTATCACTGTCCGCTGCGTCTTTAGCTTCACTCAATTCTAACTCGAAGTATTCTTGGGCTGTTTTAAAGTCATCAAGCTCGTAAGCTGTAATTCCAAGACTGTTCCACGTAATGTCTTGGGAAGCTGTGTTGCGTACTCCATGTTTGCAGTCTTTTTCTTGGGATAACTAAAGAATGTGAACAACACACAGGCTTATCAGGACTAAACATCACACCGATCCACTGCCAAAATTTTAAATTTTTTAACACGATTTTGACTCTTAAATAAAATAATGATAAATAAATATCCTTTATTTACCCTCGGCAGTATTTATGGCACAAGTGCTAGTGGGACCGAGCATTCAAATTAAACATAACGTTTTTAAAAATCCCAACTGGCAGGAGGCAAACCAGTTGGCTATTTTGCAAGCGTGGCCGCGGAGTTGAACTCGGGTCTACCGTGAAACAAATCCAGCTAGTGGTCATAGTGGGACTTGAACCCGGGACCTCCGGATTTCAAGTCCGGCGCCCTAACCACTCGACCACGATGCCTTCCTCCTGACTCTTGCTTAATTAAAGCAAAATCAGCTTAAAAATTGAAGAAGATACCTTGTCCTCCGTGGCTCCAGTCTCTGAATTACTCTTCTCTTTATCTGCGCATGCCAGAGACATTTTTCGAAGTTCCAACAACGTGGCGTTTTCTTTGTCAATCTTTTCAAAGTTAAAATAGGTAGCTTGTTTAAGTTGTAATTTTGCTGCTTTGCTACAATACGCAATGAAAAGTTAAGCGTATAGAGTACAGTGTTAGCGGTGGATTTGTTTGTTGTTGAAGGGACAGTCAACTTAACCTCGAAAATTCTCTTGAATGCATGCTACTGTTACGGCTTCTGAGTAACAATGGGGCTGCTGCGGTGCCCGTGCATTTATCGTGTTACGTTACGTCTTTTAATTTATTTTAAAAATTTGTTACCAGATAAGAAATAAACGGAACACCCTCAATATGTTAAAAAGGTAACTTCTATTTTATATTGTAAGAATATTCAAAAGGTTTGCAGTCCTTTATCAGCTAGAAGTTACATATCAACTTATATTGTTACTTTTTTGTCTAGACTTTTTTTTGACGGGGGGGGGGGGGGGGGGGGGGGGAAGGGAGGGGGGAGGGGAGGGTTGAATTCAAAGAAAAATATTTCCTAACCCTCCTTATGCTTAGATAAGTGTGTGCGAGTTTGTACGTGCATATCACTGCTTCTTAGCTGAGTGGTTACATTTTACGATGGTTTCTCCTTTTATGTTTCGACTATGAGTAGAGACTGATTGAACCTGAGGTGCTGTTTTCACGAGGGAGTTTTTTGCCAAGTAAAGGAGGATTTTTCAGGTATCCCATGATGCAACGCGAATGAACTATATTATCAACTGAAATTGCACAACCAGTCATTTGCCATGGAGTTGCTCGAAACGAGCGCATCGTCCACTGCGCAGATTTTAGCAGTCAAACATATATCATATTGTCCAATCTGGCTTGTTGTAGGTACTTAACGGTATTCAGTAGACGTTTGCTTCCCCAAAAAGAAAAGAGAGCGGCGACTTTGTCTGTTTCTGAACACGGGACAAATTGAAAGGCATCGATGACAATTAAGACTTCGATTTCCGGATTTCCGGCAGATGAAAAAATATTGCCATCTTCCATATCACTTGTAGAAACATAAACATCAAGCGATTTATTAGCCTCCTGACATAACTAATCAATGATCAATGACATCAATGAGTAATCAATTGATTAATCATTGAGTATTGCTAATACTCAATGAGTAATCAATGATTAATCGAACCAAGAGAAAATAATTATAATATCTTGATCGAACCCAAAAAAATTTGTGGGTCATTGATTAATCATTGATGTCATCGATTACTCATTTTAAACCAACAGAGACCTTCCAGACTGTTCCAGTACACCCATTTCTCTTCCTGCCACCCACCAGGGGTCAGAAAAGGGCTCAGAAAAGGTGAAGCTGAGAGCCCTGAGACTTTTAAGAACAAATTCCTCAGCGAAATCATTCAGTGAGAATATCAACAACTTCAAAGCACGTCTCCGTGCTAGAGGCTGCACTCACAATCTCATTGAGAAAATAATTTCCGAGGTAAAATTCAATGAACGAAAGTCATCTTTGCAGCAAAAGGAGAACGTACGAAAAAGAATTTTGCCTTTCGTAACAACGTACTACCCAGCGTTTCCTAATCTTAAAATCATCTAAATGAGCAAATGGCATTTAATTCAGAACCAAACATTGCTAAGAGAAATAAACAATGAGCCTCCCCTTATCCCATACAAAAAAAGAAACATCCTTGGGGAATATACTTGTTAGAGCAAAACTCTAAAGGTCACGTTCCACGTTATCACGAGCTTATGAGTCGTGTCTGGCCTGTCAACACCTCTTTTCATGCAAATCAATGACTAATCAATGACATCAATGACCAAAATTTTGTGGGTCATTGATTAGTCATTGAGTACTCATTGAGTATTGGCAATACTCGATGAGTAATCAATTGATTACTCATTGATTACCCATTGATTACTCATTGAATACATTGATGTCATTGATTAGTTAAGCCTGGTTAGCCTTGAACCGAAGGAAAGTGTCAAATGATCATATGATTTGACCAAACTCATAAAAGAAAGCTGCAATTGCACTAAATACGATATTTCCTTCGACTGTAAAAACCAAAGCAAAGAATCTAAGCAATCGAAGCGAATTTTAACAACGTTTTGGCGCCGATTTTGACCAAAATTCAACGGTCATAAATTCCCACTAAACGTGGGGACTTTAGGAGACCTTGTCCTTTTAAAAGAATCACTCTCCGGGCACTATCAGGCGTAATTATATGCTAATGTCCGCAGGATTAAAAACGAAACACGGCAAAATAGATCAAGGGTTAAAACACAACAAAGAAACGAAGCGGATCAGCCATGCATGCCAGTCGAAACAAACACAAAAATATTGCGATACATAGGCCAACAGGCTCGGATCAAATGATATCTAAGTAAACTTTAATGTACATAGAAACCAAATAACGATTTGATTCACCTTTTTTCGCGTTGGAAACGAAGAAAAAGTCTCGCGAAGATCAGTAAAATTTCACTACGTGTACTCGCCATCGTAGGAAATTTGACACATCAGGATCGATAATTACGCGCTAGGCGTCATGGGATACCTGAAAAATCCTCCTTTTTGTTGAGTGAAACTTGCAATGTATCCGGACTAGACTAAAAGCATTGCAAGGCAACTTGCAAAATACATGTTATTAACAGAAACGACTTGCATTGCGAAAAAAATTCAGATACTCAGCGCTAGTTTTTCTGCACCTCGCAACGCAAGATGCAAAGTCACAGGGACACACAATTTCTTTTGCAACTTATCTCGCAAGGGCCGCTTTCATTTCAACAGGCAGTCATGCACTCAAAGAACC
This sequence comes from Cladopsammia gracilis, assembly GCA_022457155.1. Lineage (NCBI taxonomy): Eukaryota > Metazoa > Cnidaria > Anthozoa > Scleractinia > Dendrophylliidae > Cladopsammia > Cladopsammia gracilis. The sequence continues at coordinate 752,766 of JAJGOT010000345.1, forward strand.
AAAGGATACTGTTAATCCTTTATCACACCACGTGCTGGCTTCCTCAAACGGCGTCACACAGGAAGTTGCTCCTAAAGGAAACACTTATGTGTCATTATTTATTAAAATATAATGGCCGTATTTTTGCGTCGACGAAGGAGACGCTTCCTAATCTGGTGTTGGGTGAATGGATGGGATGCTAGTCCATCGCAGGGTTACCCCAGCATTTTGTCGCCGGTAACCATGTATTGCACCTGGGTGGAGAGTGACAATGTGGCACACTGTGAAAGTAGACCGTTATTTTAGAGGAAATGGGCATGTGCGTTACGTTTAACAACTGTTGTGTACTGTTAACTCATGGCCAGGCTCCGATTGTTCAAAAGATGGACAGCGCTCCCACTGGATAAATCTAAATAAAATCTAAAATGGAAGGTTGACGGGACTTTTATGAAGATGAACATTTAACATATCCCTTAATTTGCTATCAAAAAAATTTAATAATTAATACCTTTTTTCTTTAGTATTGTATTGTATATACCTTTGAAAGTCTCGTCATCAAAATCCAGCATCTGCTCACCAGGTGGTGTGACGTCACTTTCACTTGCGGCTTTGATTCCACTCCTTGCCATGAATGCTGGGATTTCAAGAAAAGTCCTGTTCTGATAAATACATGATTATTATTGTTACCACCATGCAGCGGTTCTAGTAAACTTTGATTCACTTTACAATGTATGATTGAGATGCTATTTCGAATGGAAGTCACCCTCAGAGTCTGGTATCATCAGTTGGTGGAATCTCTGGTCAACCGGTTTGGTCAGTTTTGCTGTTTGCTTAGTCAGTCGAACTACTTGTAAAAATGACACATAAAATTTTCCATAATCACAGTCAGCTGGGCCGCCATATTTACTAACTATTAAAGTGTATATAACAGATATTTTTTGTGACGTCAATACAAGAATGCCAGTGTCCTTGTTTCTTAGTTCCTTCGTTTTTTGGTGCGTGTTGCTACAACCATAGACAAGACACCTCAATAGAACCATGTTTCTTCCTCAGGGCGCAAATAACATTTTTCGAAAGAAGATTGTGTTGTCCATTTTTATGTCTTTGTTCTTGACTTGGATTTTATATTTCTAACTTCACTCGCGTGGCCTTATGCAAATATGTTTGTGCATTTTTTGCAATTTTGATTTCCAAATCAGTTTCTCGGGCAATTTTTGATAAGCAACAGGTGTATTTTATTCGGAAAGTAGTCGTACTAGTTATTCCAGGCGGAGAAAAAGTTGTTTTTGTGAACTTTTGTACGGTCTAAATGTATTGTGCAGACGGTCGCGTAATTCTGTTTTTGAGAATTGCTAAAATTGAAAAATAGCCTGGTCGTCAATCTTAATTCTTGTGCTTCCGACCTTTCACCTTAGTTAAGCTTGTCATCGGCTTTCTGTTCAGAGAGCGACGCTGTTAGGTTCAGCCTATCTATATTATTAATAAAAAGGATTGGCTATATATATTTATAACATAGCTAGGAAATTCGCCCAATCTAATTCAATAGCGCGAGCGTGCATCCATAACTCGACGGACGCACGCCTGTGCGTATATCAAAAATTTTTATCATAGAAATGACGTGTGTCACTGAGCATAATTTTTCTCGCCCAATTATTTGCTCACTCCTTTTCAACGCGTTTTAAGGTGGCTCAGTTGTTATTTCGGGCGCACTCGGCTATGACAAACTTTGTCCCATAACTTTTCCGGCTCTAAAGCGATGCTTCTAAGACTCTGCGAAAACTTACAGCAATTATTTAGCAATAATATGATAGAATTCGATTTTAATGGGAAAAAATATATTAGCGTTAATCCGGCCTAAATGAACCCCACGTTTTGAACAAAATTGCACCCTGTGAAAAATGTTGCTTTTATATTTGTGTGCCCCCCCCCCCCCCCCTCGTAACTTCAAGAACATTAAGGCTATGACAATGAAATCTAGATACGTCCAAAACTGTTTTCTTTGCGATCCGCTCAACGATGACGTCATATGACGTAGTTATTAGTTATACGGCCGCCATCTTGGATTTCTGAAATTAAATAAAACCTCTCAAAAACTGTCCAAATTGACTCAAAATTAATCAAAACCAATAAATAAACGCTAAATGACGTAATAATATAAGTTATACCAATAAACATTGTTTTTCTTCATTCAAGGGTACAAATATGCAAATTTAAAAAAACACATGGCTGTCAAAATCTTGTTGCCATGGAAACATCAAGTCACGTGATCAATAATTTGTCATAAACCGCAATGTATGACAATAGAGCTACAATCTTGGACATTTCAAATGAAAAACTAATATTACCCCTCCCCCCAGTTCAGTGATGGGAAAATGGCACGTTTTGGTTTTCGTGCGAATCCATCTTTGAATTGGGGAAGGGGAGGTGTTATTTCTCATTTTATTCCGTCCAAGATTGTAGAACCAAACCACGGCACAAAGAAAGAAAATAATTCTAACAATTCTGGACAGCATGAAATCCTCCTATCAATTTGAAAGATAATCTGCCAAGATCAAAAGGTCAACATCATCAAAGACAACAAATTCATAACTGTGATCTAAAGATGCAATTCTCTCTGAAATCTTACTTGGAAAGCTTTAAGCTTATTAAATACATTTTTGGTACCAAGTGGGAGTCGTGTTTAGCCTGTCTATATTTATACTACTACATGTATCTAAAATTGTTTGACAGTGCTTCGTCCTTCTGCGACAAACAATATTACATCTGAATGCATGCACATGGCACAATACTACTACATGAGGATCACATGCTTGTTGTATAACGTACATAAATGTCTTATTTATTGAGGCCTTTGCAAGGACACCTCTGTACAACTCTACAAGAGCTATCCTTTTTGTCAAAAAGTACCATACACGCACAAGAAATCACAAAAGGCCTTCTGAAGAAACACAATACAAGGTCAAATCAAAACTACAACAATCCTATTAGCTCAATTACAAGAGCCAATGGGAAAACAAAACATTCGATCCTCTCCAGGAATACAAAAGTGACAAATATTTCATTTTTAACTGAATGGTATCAAATAATTCTACAAGACATTTACACTTGGTACCAACTGATGAGGTTCACCAAAGAACCAAAACTCGAGTCTTGCTTAAAGATGAATTACAGTCCGTACTGCGCAATCTCAGCTCGGCAATGTTTGGGAGACTCACAAACAAGGAACGTTTACTAGCGAAAATGAAAATTACGGGACAAACTTACCTTTTCCTTCATTATTAACGACAGACGTCCTTGCCAAACAATAATAACAAGTAAAAGAACCCCAAAGTTTTCCCAAACCGACATTTCAGTTCATCGAGCATTCGTAAACACAACGGCCGTAACGGCGGACTGACGGTTTACTCCCATTTACTAGACTCCATGTGTGCTATTACCGAAGTGTAACATATCAACAAATTCAAAACAAAAAATGAAAACAAACCCCGAGATTGCGCAGTACGGACTGTAATTCAGCTTTAAGGCATTCTCGTCCCCAGAGCTCCACGTTTTTTTTTTAATTGCGTCTCGTGTAGCTCTGGTAACGGACAAAAATTTGAATTTTTTGATTGGCCGTTTAAAAATGAATGCGCAACAAGGTAAAAAAATTTACGCTTCTACGCATAAGGTTTTACTTCCGGTTGAATTTCAAAAGTCCTATGACGACTACATTAACAAAACCTACGTTTTAATTTCAACGCATTCAACGACCAATGTCACCCAGTTTGGTTTGGTTTGGCAGGTAAAGATACGGCTGCTAAATTTCAAAGTATAACGGGATCTGATTGTCGCTAAATATGAGCGATTCGTTTCCGAAAATAATCAGTATGTGTCTTGGAAGACGAAGCTATAAGCGGCCACGAATATTAAAGAAGTATGTTGCCTGCAACAGGGACGAGTATTAAAGGTGAGGCAGAAATCCTGAAGAAAGCCCAAGGGTGAAAAGAAATATTACCACTAGGTTACCCATTTTAAATTTCAACAACACAACAACGCTATCAGCACTCTCGTAAGCAAGTTATATTTTCTTTATTAGGTAGTACTCTTTGCTACAACTTGAAATACAACTTGTATTTTCCCTAGATTTAATCCAGGGAAACGAAGGTCACTCGAAGCCCAATTAAAATAACATGAAACGAATGCAAAACAAAAATTCCTCGATATTTCTTACCACTGTTCGATGAAATAAGCCAAATCAATGACCACAGCGTGTCCATCAACAAACTTAGCTGTCCCATCAACTGATTTGTATGGCAAGACATACATGACAAAAGTGGTATGAGTTTAAAATCACCTATCGAGTTACAGTAATGGATGTGTGAGATCAGGAAATCACTATACGAGAATTAGAAATCACCATGCGCCAAACATGACAAAAGTGGTACGAGTTCAAAACCACCTATCGAGTTTCAGTAATCGATGTGTGAGATCAGGAAATTGGAAACCACTGTACGAGAATAAGCAATTACCAATCGAGAATGAAAAACTACCATACGAATAATAAATCGCCATTCGAGAATAGGAATCATCGATCGAGAAAAAAAGTGATGTGAGATATTCACACTACAGATCGAGATTCGGAAATCAGTATACGAGAAAAATAAATCACCATTCGAGATTATCAATTAGTTCTTACAGAGCCAGCGAGCAACAACTAGTCAGCGGCGTGTATTTTGGCGGGATACGCAAACAAAATGGTAGCCTGCGTAGCATCGCATGGAAATAATATGGGCACAAGAAAGAACGGGGCACGCGAGGAAGACACGCGAGGAGGAAAGTAGCGCCTGCCCGAGAGGCCCATAAAAATCGTTTTTTTTCTGCTCTCTGAGAGATTGGTTGAGAGGCTCCTGAGGGGATAAGTGGTCGCGTTGGAATTGGGCGAGAAAACTGTCACTCAAAGGAAACACGAGATCGTTTTTCTCAGAATCCTAGAAATTCTGGTGAATGCGTGTGTAAACAACTTGTCAATGAATTCGTCATTCAATGCCTAAAGTTTTGAATAACATGTCTTGGATGAGTTGAATCGTCTTTTAATAAGCTTCCTGGTGGTTTACCTGGGAGGCAGCGGATTTTTGTTTTCTCTTCACAAGGAGCTGTACCCGTGAGTGGCGAAGCCGTAAGCGATCGAGCGACTCGAAATCGGCTGCTTCTAATCGGTTGTCTATCTTGTCGGTCGGTTAAACATAATTTTGTCAATTTGTTTGGAATTATTGTTTTCTTTCTGATCAGAATTATTTTTATTTGACTCTTTCGGTCAGTTCTAAATTCGACGGCGGGTTCGCGATCAGAGTTAACATGTTCTGGGGTCCCAGAAATGCTGGAATTATCTCCCTGACAGCTGAATGACGAAGGCGTTCGTGATTTGAAACGTTCATGAATTATTTTTCGTTGCCAGCGGCTTAAGAATTGTTTTCGCCGACGGTTTCAGTTGTTTTACAGCTCCTGAAGGATATTGTTTTCTTTTAAACTACGAGTTATGTGACCCAGACCGCAAGCGACGAGCAGGACTCTTGCTATAAATTCCCGGAGTTAAGCAGAGTTAAGACGGCTCCTATTTTTCTTTTACACGTCTCGCAAACATCGTTTTCGCTAGAATCTTCTGAAAGTGCCGAGGAAACGGAACTAAACATGTCACATAATTTAATCAGCTTTCTTCCACACGGAGAGCACACAACTTCGGAAACTCCTTCTCAACAGATATCCCGATCTGATAAGCTATTCGAGCTTTCGGCAACAGTCATTTTCCCTACAGACGGCTTGAAGAGATTCATGTAAGACATAAATCCAGACCTCTTTGTAATGCAAGGCTCATAAACTATTCGTAAATTTGTTTTGTATGGACAACAGAAAATATCAGGATTTTCATCGTCTCGTTTTCTTGGGCCGCTCTCGAGCGACATCAAAATTTTTGACAGATCACGCAACGTAATTGGATAGGGGGCGGGAAACGATTTTCGTGGGCCTCTCGGGCAGGCGCTACTTTCCTCCTCGCGTGTCTTCCTCGCGCGCCCCGTTCTTTCTTGCGCCCATATTATTTTCATGCGCCTGCTACGCAGGCTAACAAAATGGCGGACCAACTCCAACAACTTATTCAGGGAGTTCGACATTTATCGGAACAAATGTCGCAGTCACCGCAGTCAAATCAGCCAAATATTAGTGCTGAGGTATCCCGTGTTTTGGGGCGCTCTCAGGCTTAGGCCAAGTGCAGTTCGAGTTCCATCGGTATTGGCAATTCCTCTTGTGAAGGAACTAATTCTTCGAACACACGTGGAAATCTGTCGCATTTTAGACGTCTCGCGAACATGAGACGAATCGGTTTGCAGGGAAGGAACAGGGGAAAATTAAAGGTGACAGAAAACAGTCCATTCTTATGCGACTTAATTTTACTTGCTGGCCCAACAGAAGATACCGTTCCACGACAAGGCACCAGGATAGCATTGACAGAACATGGCCATGTGCTCAATGCATGCCAATTTTTTAAGGGAATGAACGAAGTACAAGTTGAGGCTACCATAGTGGAGGCGTTTGGAGAGAAAATTCCACATCTCGTGGACATAGAAATATAATAATGATGTCAGTATTTTATATATTCATGTTATTTTTATAATTGATGATATTTTAAGACTATATTTTTATATATTAATTATATTCTAAGACTATATTTTTTAATATTTTTACATGTACTTGAATTGTATTCATGTTATTTATTTATAGTGTCCACAATTAGCTTTATATTAATTATATTCTAAGACTCTATTTTTAAATATTTTTTACATATACTTGAATTGTATTCATATTATTTATTTATGGTGTCCACAATTAGCTTTTAGCTAAATACCTCGACACTTTAATAAAGTTTATGTATGTATGTATGTATGTATGTATGTATGTATGTATGTATGTATGTATGTATGTATGTGTGTATGTGTGTGTGTATGTATGTATGTATGTATGTATGTCCATAACAAACTCATGAAACCAACGCTGGCACCAGGTCAAGAAGGAATAACCGGAATCATACTGCATCGCCTTTTCAAAAACAAACCCGTGTATGTAAGGCCAAATAAAGTGTTGCTGCCTAGTCTATCACGGGTCAATCTTGAAGGAGTTCGATTTAGTGGAAAGCTTTTCAATTTTTTCGGGTAGGGTGGACTGGGGAGGGGAGAGTTGGGTACACTTGGAGTGGATCAGAACATAAACCTGAAATTTCCAAAGGCCGTATCATGTCAGTTGGCTTGTAGTAGAACAAGAGTGAAGAAAACTCCATATTAATTTTTGCAAATATTTTCAATCTTGATAGTTTGTTGTTTGCTTCTGAAGGATATGGAGACAAAAGAAGAGCTCGAATTTAAACTTGATGATGACGATGATGACATGTTAATAGGAATGTTACCAGAGCCATGCCAGTCATAAATCCAGGTCGAATTGCTACACAAGCTTACGCTATAAGACCCATAACCTCAAGTGTAACAACAAATCCTGCACAGAGTCTACCTCCAGCCACTGAAACTGCTACACAAGCTAATGCTATAACTGCAAGTCCAACAATGAATCCTGTACAGAGTCAATCCCCAGCTACTGAAGCAACTGCTACAAAAGCTAATGCAGCTATAACTGCAAGTCTGACAACAAATCCTGTACAGAGTCTACCCCCAGCGGCTGAAACAACAGTTGCTACACAAGTTAGTGTGGTGCCACTGCAATTTCAAGTCAATGCTGATCACAGTACAGGGCTAAGTGGACATATACCAGATGCAGGTACTTATTTTTCAATGTCTATTTAATTTAGAGTACTGTACTATAATATCTATTATTTCAACCCCCGGAGTACAGTTTGTACTGATATTGAGACAATCCCAACAAAACAAAAAAAATCCCCCTCCTTTCAAAGTCACCAAAATGTTTAATCTTGGCAGCACATGAGGTGACAAGTGTAATTATTATATGTAAGAGAATCTACAATGGTTGATCAGTTATGTATTTAAACAACTGTGTACTTACATGTATTAGATAAGGGTTTTTTGGAGGACATATCTTGTGTGAATTTCCAAATGGCCAAATTAAAAATAACATCTTTCAACATTCTTTCCAAGAAGGATATGTTTAAGATTTTTAGGTATTCTTAATTGAGGATATAAAAAAAGAATATCAGAAAAGCACTCCAAGTTAGATCTTGTCATTCCTAGACCATTCTAACATGACTTGTTCTCTTTGCGTTGCAGATGCCCCTGTTGACCTATCTTCTTACCTAGATGATGCTTATTCAAAACATGTATACCGACATCGAGTATTATTCAAGGATGACATGATAAAACTTTTCAGTGATCCTACTATTTTACATGTTAACTTAGATGTAACTATTTTTGGGAATGATGGTAATCCAGAGGAGGGTACAGGAGTGGGTGTCATAAGAGAAGTATTGACTAGTTTTTGGCAACTAGTGTACAATTCACTAACTGTTGGGACACAGGAAAAAGTGCCATGTATAAGGCATGAGCTTTAAAGAATAGAGTGGGAAGCAATTGCAAGGGTAATTGTGTATGGTGTCAAAACGCACAATTATTTTCCAATTAATTTGTCACATGCTGTGGTGGCATCAGTGATGTTTGGGGAGGGAAGTATTTCAAACAGGTTTTTACTGGAATCATTTTTACTCTATGTATCAGTAGAGGAAAGGGAGACTATTTCCACTGCACTTGGTGATAACTTTGATCCTGATGATGGAGACCTTTTGGATTTCCTCAGTAATTTTAAGTGTTTTACTAAGGTAACTGCAGGAAATATTTCTTGGGTGATTCATGAGTTGGCACACCAAGAACTTCTACAAAAGCCCAGGTACATTATTGATTGTTTTGCACCAATACTTTCAGTTTTGAGAGCATTCCCAGCCTTTGAAACCTTACAAGGCTTGCAACAAATGTATCTTGAAAAGAAGCCTACTCCCAAGAAAATTGTGAAGCTTCTCGATGCAAATCCAGAGAATGAACCGAAGAGAATGTCTCTCGATTATTTGAAGAGATAATCCCTAGATGGACAAGCAATCTCACAGTTATTTTCATTTTTGACATGGAGTAATATTACATGTGAATCAATTATGGTCACATTCAGTAAGCTTGAGGGGGCTGCACGTAGACCTTGAACTTGTGGTCCTACACTTGACCTGCCCTCCACATACCAGTTGTCATATCCCATGAATCTGTATGCGCTTCACGCATGCGCATCACGTCCTTCTTGCCATGTGCTTGCGAACATGTTGATTAAATTGTGTTGAGTTCTCGGTGATTCTGCATCTATTTTGATATACAAACTCCCGGTACATTACAAACTGGCGACGAGGATAAATAATTTAAGTAACAGCGATGACTACACAGCAATTTGGCACTTTGGAACCGTTCAATGGAGCTGACTTTACGGATTACAGTGAACTCTTGAATGCCTACTTCATCGCACGTGACATCAGTCAAGTTGCAGCTGATGCCAGCAAAGCAGTTAAACGAGAGGCAGACAAGAAAAAAGTCGCCATTACAATCTCCTTGATCGGTAAAACCACTTACAGTACACTCAAAGATCTCTGTCTTCATGATTTACCCGCTGACAAAACTTACGAGCAGCTTACGGAATTCTGAAAGACTACTACAAACCTAAGGTACTTGAAGTTGCAGAGACCAACCGCTTCCATCACATTGTACAAAATGAAACTGAAAGCGTAACGGAGTATGCAAACAAGCTCAAACTCTTAGCTGTGAACTGCAATTTTGGTCCTTACCTTATAAGAGCCCTCAGAGATCAATTTGTTGGGGGAGTGAGAAGTCAAACTACTAAAAAGAAACTACTTTCAGAAGATACGACATTCGATCAAGCCCTCAAGGTCGCTTAGGCTGATGAACTGGCTGAGAAAGAATCTAAGTTACTGCAGGGCAACACCGATACTTCTGGTGTGGGAATTCTGCCTGTAAATGCTGTTCACAAAAAAACTTTTCCTGCCCAAGAAAGCCAAAGGCAAACAGATGCTAAGTCAAAAATGGGAGGAAAGCAGTGTTTTTGGTGTGGCTGTCCACAACATTTGGCCGACAAGTGCAGTCATGTCGAATCTACATGTAATTACTGTGGGAAGCCTGGGCATCTGTCTAAAGCATGCTTCAAGAGAAAGAAAGAATTAGGTAGTAACAACACCACTCACCAAGTAACAGCTACTCCAGCATCAGGGACATGTACCAAGGAGAAGCAAGAGAATTCAGCCCCTTCTTGTACAGTTTATATGAAAAATGTGCAATCTTCTGGAAATTCATCCATTCCACCGCCCTTATACAAACTTACAGTTACAATTCAAGACCAGGAAGTCCCTATGGAAGTTGATACGGGCAGTTCTGTGACACTGTTGAGTTCTACTGATTTTAACAAACTAGAAGGACAAGTAACTACACTCAGACCTCCTACAGTGCTTTTGAAAAGCTATACTGGGAACATTATCCAGTGTTTGGATGAGGAGGAGATGGATGTCAAAGTTGGAGACCAGGTGGGTACCCTGTTAATTCTTGTAGTTCAGGGACCATCACTACTGGGGCGGGACATGATGTCCGAGTTTACATTACCTTGTCAGAACATTTTTAGTATGATTTCAACTGCAGCTGAGGATATAGTTCAGCAGTACCCAGATTTGTTTGACACTAGTTCAGTGGGAAAACTTAAAGGAATCCAAGTGTCATTGCGAGTAAGTGATGAGAGCCCTGTGTTTACCAAAGCCAAGTAGTACCATTTGCAATTCGGTCTAAGTATGAAGAGCCCTTGGAGAAACTGGTAGGAGAGGATATCATTGAGAAAGTAGAGCATTCTGAGTGGGCATCACCAACAGTTCCTATTGTTAAGCAAATGGGGACCTGAGAATTTGTGGACACTATTCTGTCACCATCAACAAATTTTCAGTCCTCGAACGATACCCCATGCCCACTCTGGAGGAACTACTGAGTGCATTGTCTGGGGGGAAAAAATTCACTAAGATTGACCTTTCTCAAGCATACAGTACCGCCCAAAACTATTGACCACCGCGCCGCGGTGAATTCGCGTCTTTGCCGAAAGGTTTTGCCGCAAATTCACCGCGGCAGGACCGAAGCCTCTACCTCGTCTTTTTTTTTTTCCCCTTTATTGAGTGTTCCTCTTACATATTAACAGATACTTACAAAGAACGGCGTTATTTAAACAAAATATCTTACTACACATATGTTGAGTAACAATAAAGAAAAGAAATTGAGAAACTACAAAAAAAACAATAATAAAAATAAAATAAAATAAAATAAAATAAAATAAAATAGATAAATAAATAAATAAAAAGAAAATAAGGGGTGAGGCGAAGAAAAAGACTTTATAGCAGTTAAACAATGGAAGTAGCTAAAAAGGTCTTTTGTGCATGAGTAAGTAGTGTTAGGGGCATGAGGGAGATGGCTCCAAAAGAGTCAAATATTCTTAAGAGATGCCGTTTAGGAATACCCATTCCTTAGGTAAGGGTTGGTTTGCAATTCCGTGAACATGTATCACAGCATGAAAAGACAAATTTACGCTGTCGTAATGTAGGTGTAAAGTTGGCGTAAAGTTCTAATTTACGCACATTTACGCCACATTTACATTACGTAAAGTCAAGCTTTACGCTACCTTTACGCGTACGCGTAAAGTCAGAGTAATGAGACTTATTTATGCTGGCTTTAAGTTGGGCGTAAAGCTGGTATAAAGTAGAGATTTACGCCACCTTAACGCATACGTGTAACTATAGCGTATAGGCATCTTTAAGCCAAATTTACGCCACTTTTACGCAAAAATGAATATGCGTCTTTAAGCCAAATTTATACTTGGTGTAAAGTCAACTGCATGTGCTCCTTATAGCCAAGAAAATAGTGTTTTTTGTTCTAATGCGTGTGTAGCGATGAGTTTAACAGCTATATTGTATAATTTTAGTCGCATGATAACATGTGCGTCAGATCTTGTTGTAATTACGAATTTTGGTATAATGAGTTGCATACTTATCTTCCTAATTTAACACAAAAAGAATGCCTTATGTTAACTGAAGTTCCTGATGTTGTTTGTACTGGGAGAGTTAACTTTCAATTTATTAGAGTATAGTGAAAGTTATTATGGAAATGTATATTATTTTAATGACAGTATATTATAATAGAAGAGAGTTGTTTACCTTTGTTTGAGGCTTTTGAATCGTTATTACGTGATAATTATAAGTCATTTATTTTGACAATAATAATTTATACAGTCGCTATTTTTGAGACAAGACTGGCAAGGGATCAGGGATGGTGTATTCAAAGTGTTTGATTCACATAGTAGAGATCAGAATGCGGAATGAATGATCCATGTGGGACGTGTGTATTGACTGAAGTTAGTTCTCTTGAAGAGTTCGAAGAGTTTGAAGTAAAAGGTCTGGAGTGAAGATATCCTTAACAGCCCAATCATAGTACTCGCAGAGTTCTTGTTTAAATTATAGTCTCCCATGCAGCCGTGCGTTGCATGACGAGACAAATAGCGGCTGCGTGGGAGACTATTTAAATTGTAGCTACGGTAAGTATTTGTTTTGGTGGTCAGAAATGTTATTGCCATTGCCAACTGATAGCAACCAGCAATACACATTGATTTAAATTTTCAACATTCCACACTTATACTGATCAGCATCACATTTCTTCTTATGATATGAATGCTTAATTAATCAAAGAGGTCATGAGAATTAAGGATATGATCACCCAAGATCAGTTATCTTCAAGAGTTGATACAATGTATTTGAACAGTTTCTCCCCACTACTGCTACAATGAAATAATATATGGTGACATTACGAAGGAGAATTTATATTTAAATTAATAAAAGGGAAAATGGGTTAATAATACCATCCAAAAAAAATTGTTTTTCAAGCTTACAGAGAATCTCAAGTGTTTTAGCTGATTTGAACCCCTGAAAGTGTGAACCTCCCAGTTCAAATACCATAGCGAATGAGGATGTCTGGTAGTCTAAATCCAATAGCAGATTTGGACTCCTTTTCGCAGATTAAGACCCTGCAAAATGTATTTCTGACCATAAATTATTTGTTTTCAACATGCTGCATCACCATGAAAACAGCACAAATTACATTACAAAACATTACATGTATCCTCTAGCTTTGATAACATGCCAAACAAGTGTACTCAGTAAATATATCAACATATATATCACATTCATGTTCTTCATTCCCAGAAGTACTAACAGGAAAGAATGATGATGTTAAATGTGTCAAATGTCTTGCTGTTCACAAGTAAATGAAAAGAAGCCTTTGCTCAATTGCATATTATTGGGGGTGCATATCTGTGAGATGGCGCCATGGATATATACATGTACATGTAGCTGCTAGTAGGTTTGGACCAGGGGACTACTAGTGAAATGGAGCTGGGGGGGGGGGGGGAGCAAAATATGGGCTGAGGCTACTGTATAAAGTAAATTAGGAATGCCGAAAAGTGCAACAAAAAAAGTGGTGCAAATTTAGAGCATAATCAAGTTAAGAAAAAAACAAGCAAGGCCAGTAATGTACTTTGACATATATAATTAAGTATAATGTGGACCCTCCACACACCACCTGATGAACCACCCCACCCCTTAATTTTACTCAATTTAATTTTTCCGAATTTTTCTGTCAGTGAAAAGAATGGACTGGATAGATGGATGAACTCAGTATTTCTTGACTGAACATACACAGCGAACCGAAAAGAAAAGCACGTGGGATTGTTTGCATCCCACAATAATAATAGCTTGGGACTTGGCCCAGTCCTTTTTGTTCTAAGTGTGTTGAGCGAAATCTGTTACAAGAGCACTAAAACTTGACATGCTCCTGTCCCAACAGCACCAGCCTGGAATCGGACTGTGTATAACATGCAATGTCGGCAAAAGTGTAAAATTGCAGTTTAATAAATATATTGATAGTCGGAAGTCAAATATTGATGTTGAATGCCATATGTATTTCAACTTAAGACTGTGTTTTTAAGTACCCTGTCTCCAGTCCACAGTCCATTCTTTATACTGACAGAAAAATTTGGTTAAAAAAATTAAAATTGGGGAAAATCAGGGGTAGTCCATCAGGTTGTCCATGGACTGAGTCCACAGGGGTAGTCCATGGACCCAGGTCCACATTTTGTATACATCCTTTTTATTCATCTGAAAGTCTGACCTTTTGCTTTTTCTCTCTCAAATTTTGTTAAAGACAAAACTAATTACTGGTAAAAGGACTTTGTGTCACCCAATTCTGTCTGCAATCATACTTGTGATTAAACATTGGATTCCTGCAATTTTGTTCAATCACTCACATGATTACAGAGGGAATTCAGCTGCACTCATCCACTAGCATAATTTTTTGAATGTTACCAAAAACTACACACCCAGTATTCCGGTATATACCTATTAACAATTGGTTCATGATTTAGCGTGCACTATCGAGTTATGGAGCACGCGGGAAGTTTGGAGAGCACGAAAGAAGCGTAAGTTTCTTGAGTGCTCTCCAAACTTCCCACATGCTCCATAACTCGATAGTGCACGCTAAATCATGAACCAATTGTTTTATAACATAGCCGGTGGAATTGTGCATCAAATCCGACGCAAAAAACGGACAACAATATCAGAAGTGATTGTTTGCGGTAAGTGAAATATTAAGCAAAATAGGAATTGGTTTTATTTCAAATTTTCTGTTGAAAGCACGAGTTTTATTTTACTGCAGTTTAAATACAAAATTCTTTCTTTTTAAAAAAGAAATCACGGTCAAGAATGGCACTTTTATTTATCAGCGTGCACTATCGGGATTTTGAGCATGCTTATGTATACTGAATTAGATTGTGCGGCTCTGCTAGCTATGTTATAACAAAAAATTTTCAATTAGTATATACCAGTATGTGTTTCCATAGCTGAGATTTCAGCCTGGTCAACAGGGCTGAAATTTTGCTGTAATTACATGACAAATTTCAGCCCGGGCACCAAGTTTGAAATTCTGCGGAAGATTGATAACGAGAATCAAAATAGCGTTGAAGATTCAACTGCACTTGCCTAAATTCACTTTTCAGCCCGGGCTGAAATTCTGATGCGATCACATGGCGAATTTCAGCCCGTTTGGCCGGGCTGAAAATTCCAGCCCGGTTTCTGAAACCGGGATGGAATTCCGGTTTCTGAAACCTTGGGCGCTTTCCATTCGGTCAAAATTTCCGAAAGTTTTGGCCGGAAATCCAATGGAACAGAAAAATTTCGGGAGAAAATTACGAAATTTTAGGAATACGTTTTGAGGTTGTCCTCTTTGATGGAAATTCCGGAATTAACAGAACTTTTGTGTTCCATTCGTAATTTGTCTCGGCCCTAGTCTCTCAAGCTCAAGTAGGCTGAAAACTCGGGAAAGATGGCGACTGAACAGTCTTTCATCGTGTGGGTATTTCTGTACCGATCTCCAATTATTATTACACCACTCGTGCTTTGGAGATGCAACTGGCAACGGTAAGATCATATGTGTTTAATTTTGTCTGTTTACATTCGGTAAGTCCGTTATACTCGTCGGTTTTGTTCCCGCCTTTTTTAAAGGATACTCGGGGCAGAGAGTTTATGTTCAAAATATTGTTATTATTATTCTTCAGACTTGTCTATAGCAACGACTGGTATAGAAGCAGAATTGCCCGCTTATACGAGCAATGTTTCGGAATCATCTTGTTCTAAAGCCGCGAAAACATTTAAAAAGTTCGTCATTTTGATATGTCACGCCGTCTCGGTATCCAAGTGTTCTAAACCCGTTCCATTCGACCACCGAAAATTCCAAAAACTCGAACCGGAATTTTTTACCGAATGGAAAGCGCCCCTTGTAATTCCCACAGAACTTCTGCCTTGAACTGCCGTTAAATTTGAAAATTGTGATCATGAAAGTTTAACGAAGACAACTTAAGGCCCTACACCGTAAAACAAAGATTATAGCTTACCTCTAACGTTTCTTCGACTATTTGACTCCATGGATCTACAGCTTCAAGAGCTGAATTTCCATCTGTAGCACGATCGAGATGATGCGAAAGATGATGATGCGAAAGTCATCCGCTTAAATATACTCGATGCAAAGTAAGGCGAAGAAATAGAAGTTTTGGTCTCATCAACTACTTTCTTTAGCGAAGGATAAAAGCAAAGGAGATCACGGCATTTCCACCAGCAACGGACAAAAAATATCGCAAGTTTCAAATTCTAATATGGCGGCACGCTCTCTCAAATGAGAGTCCGCTGGCTAGACACAATGCAGTCACTGATCGTCACCAGACCTCTTACAGGGCCTTACGGTTCGTATCTCGGGTCTAGCTCGATTGAACAAACAGTTCCCTTGAACTGTTAATCTATTCCATGGTCTTCCATACTCTTAGATCAAACGTGACTGCGAACACTGGCGTTTTATTTTTGCGTCCACTATAATACATTTACCCCACTATCTCAGAGCCATTTCGCCCGGCGTTCCAGGCCCCATTAAGGTTACAATGTACCTTCGGGGGTGTCTCCAGTACTTAAGATTACACTTAATATACTGTACCTAAACCCAGATATCAAATTAAAGCTTATAGAGCTGGTTATCTAAATATGGAAACCATTTGGTAATAAAATGAATTGTCGAATTTTTTACGACGTCTAAATCAGCTTTAAAACGCTATAACTCAAAGCGATTATTGTATTTTGCTAATATGATTTGTTCTCGGATTTCCGGACACGAAGCGCTACAAAAACGTGTCAGCGATTTCCCATATTCAATTGCAGCGAAAAGTTACAGAATATTTTCGAAAAAGGGAGAAAAAAAAATGGAATGATCGCACGGAAATCGCTCTTGACGAAAAAGTTTTCGGAAATAAGAAATTCGCCGACAGGTTTTTGTTGATTATATGTTAGCCTAGCTTCTATCCAAATTTGAGGAAAATCGAACAAATTTCCTTTGAGTTGTAGCTCTTTAAAGTGTCCCCAAGAAGCGAAAAATTAACTTTGAGAAAACAGCGCTTAAAAAACATATCGCTTCATAAACAAACTCCGCCCACAAAAGTTATACCGTCATTTCTCCGTTAATTTTCACAATTTTTCGATAATCTTATTTTGGATGAAAGTTCATTCTGTAAACTTTATTTTTACGCAAAAAAAAAAAAAAGAATTCAATAAATTTTCGATCTGAAGGTACTCTGTAACCTTAAATTAAGAGGGTTTAGTAGTTCCGATAATATTCGTATTCGCCGAGTAGCAACTGTCAAACTCGAAGCGTTTTCAAACGTAAGAACATTTAATTTTTTTACAATTAATCAAAGTATTTCTAGACTACTGTTCCCTAAAAATCCCTGATTTTTCTCCAATTTGCATTTTGCCTTGGCCTTGACCGGTTCGAACACTGATCAGGGTTTTTCTACATTAGTCAGATAGTCAGGTTTGGGTGAACCTTCACAACCATGAGTATGAGATGAAAGGCAGTTTGAGGCTATTTGTTATGGTAGCTTTACGCACACTTTGCACCACTACCAAATGAATCTTTAGTGTTTTGCACACCGCGCAATCACCAGAGCACAAACTCAGCCTTCTATATAAACCAGCCAAACTAGCTGGAGCACTGATTTTCCTTCCCTCTTCCGATTAAGCAGTTTGGTAGTGTGCTAGTTGTCAGCGGAAGAACAGAAGGAAGAAAGATCGTACGTGACGATCACGTATCACAAACCGATCGCAAGTGTAGCTGCGGCCAAATCGTCACACAGTATTCAAACTTCACTTTACGGCGTTCGTTTCTGTAGAGAGCGGTTAAAGCAACTTTAATGTACGTAAAACGTTAACAATCGTGAGCGTAACTAAATACATTTACGCTAGCTTTACAAAAGCTTTACGTTTGACTAAGTAAAACGCAACTTTATACAAACTTTACATCCTACGTAAATAAGCGTAAAGCTGAGTAACCAACTTTACGCTACCTTTAAACAGGCTTTAAGTCCCGATGACGTAAATCTACCTTTATACACCTTTACGGGCATGTAAAGTTGATGTAAAGTTTGTTTACCAACATTACGCGGATTTAAGCAAACTTTAATTTTCCGTAAATTTGAATTTTCATGCTGTGTATACTGTGGATCGATTTAAGGTATTTAAGAAAACCGTGGAGTGATGGAGTAGAATCTTTCATTTTACAGAGCCAGATGAAGTGTCTGGCAACAAGAAAACAAAAATTGATTTGGTGATGAAATTTTGATGAATCAGGTTTTAAGCCAAGTGCCAAAGATATATCCAAAGAGAAATGATCTTGAATGATTTGAAAGGCCCTTAGCCGCGCTATTACACTTTCCCAGAAAAGTGTTGTTGTATGGCAACTCCAGAAAAGATGAGTTAGTTTTCACATTCTTTTTGACAAAAAGAGCACTGCGGGTCTCTTTTATTCGCATTTTGGTTAAAAAATCATTTGTCGGTAGTCTCCTGTGCAGAAGTCTAAACTGGAATTCACGAAGTTTTGTGCTTCCTGTGATTTGGGTAGGTAAGCAGCGCTCCAGTTTACATCGTTTTGCTTCAAACTACAGTCTTTAAGCCATTTCTGTTGGCTGAGGGTAGGAGCAGAGGCCTTCTTTGCAACAAGTTTATCATACACAAGTCTATTTGATTTTTGAGATTTGATTAATTTGGTCAAGAAGCTTTCATATTCATTGTCATTATCTGTGAGGTCGCGTAGGTTACTTGCTCTCCGGAGAGTTTTTAAGGCAGAAATAAGACCTAAATATGTTAAGGGCTTGATTTTAAAGCCGTACTTTTTCTGCAGCTCTTGAAAGGTGAAAAAAATATTATTACTATCTTTTAAGCGTTTTATTTTCCTAATACCTCTACATTCCCATTCCTTGTAGAAAATTGGGGCGTTGTTAATTCGCACCAAAGAGTTGAACCATAGACTATTTTCAAGAAACTGCTTTTCAGATGTTAATTGCTCTTCAAAATTTGTTTCTGACCAAATTAAAAGAAGTTCTTTTAAGAAATTGTCTGTTGTATTAAAAATCTTATTTGTATCTTTTTCATTAAGGTTGCCTGTAAAAAGGAGGCCATAGCCAAACTTCTTAAGGTGAATGTCAAAAAACAATTTCCATTTGCCATGATTGTCAGTATCCAAATATTTTTTAATCCATGATACCTTCAAGGCCTTGTTAAAAGAATGTATATCAATCATTTTGAGACCACCGTCTGGGTAGTTATTTACCATTATGTCACGTTTTATTTTATCAGTTTTTCCATTCCATAGAAACAAGTAAAATAGCTTATTTATCTCTTTGATTATGGACTCGTTTGTGCAGAGAGACGCACAAACGTGACCAAACTCCTCGGCAAGCGTGCCGTGGTATGTCGCGGAGAAGAAACAATGGTAACTATTTTCTAAAATCAAAAAGGTGTCTCTCAAACAATGTGCATTGTGCACCGAGATACTGTTGGCAGCCATTTTCTGAAATGATATCTGATGATACATGTATGTTGGCCATGAATCCAGCTATTTTTGTCACGCTGGGCCCAGCAATTTTTTAAAGTTTTCGTCGTTGGAGGATTAGAGACAGTTGAAGCTTAAAAAGAAAGCTATTCAACTCGTAGAGAGTTGAAGTTTGTCTCGGTCGAGGCTGTGATTTTAGCATCCATTCGCTTCGCATTTATAGCTGCGTGGTGCTCGATGTATATGTTTTGACAGTCTAGCGACTCGCTTATTTCATTCAGGATCAACGGATCCCAGTGTCAAAAGTCTCAAAACAATCCAAGGAAAGGTTTTCATGAAGATCATTGAAACTCAAACTGTATTCTTGTGTTTACGTGCCGCATGTCTTTTCAACTATTAAAACTAGCAAGCACAATTTGCGACGACCGAAACTTGTGTTATCGGTTTCGTAACATTAGCCACTTTGGCGCCGCAGTGAAATTCTATTCGTGGGAACAGTTGATTTTTATTGGTTGCTTGCATTTGTTGACATGTGTCACGTCATTTACGCTAAAGTGGCGAGAAATAAATAATATTAATATTTCCAAAGCGAGCCACAAGTATAGAGTGTTTTCACGTGACGTCACGGCGGCCATATTGGTGTCCCAAAACAATGAAATGGCGGCCATGTTGGTGTCCCAAACGAATCCTATGGGACTTAAGGTCTATTCTTATTCAAACATTTGCTATTGTTTTAGCACTCCAATATGGCCGCGAGTTGTAGTGGAATCATGGGACACATAAACAATGTCACGTGACAGAGCACATGGGACGGAGGGAGCGAACCGAGTTCCTTCGAGTATTGTTGTCGAGTCTTGTCAGCACTTTCTCGTTTACTGTTTGAGTTATAAAGTTTGCGTTACTACATTCTCGTCATTGTCTCTATTAATCCCCCGCAAATACGTCTACAAGTGGTGGAGAACCCAAATTACGTCGAACTCATGACAACAACAATAGAAGAACTACAAGGCGTCGTGGCTGGACTCGTCAGCGTTGTAAAGGACTTAACTACAAATGTTTCTCAAGTTACTAAGACAGTCGGCGACATGGCCGAAGCGGTTCCTGCAGCCTCTAATCACGATAATAAACAAGGCCTTCGCATGCCTTCCATGCAACTTCCATCATTTCGTCGAGATAACGTGGTACAAGACGACATTTCCGAATTCCTCGAGCGATTCACTCAGCAGACATCTCATCTTCCCGCCGGAACACGTTTATCGCTTCTGGAACAACAGTGTGTTGGTGACTGGCCAAGATCTGTATTGTCAATAGCCAAAACTACAGAGGGCTACGCAGAAAAAGCGGTAGAAGACCAGCTTAACATTTGCATCGAAAGATTACGTGCAGAATTCGGCGAATCGAAAGAAGACAAGTGCCGCCGATTAGCAGCCGAGTTAAGCGCTATTCAACAAGAGCGTGGCGAGTCAGTGGAACAATTTGCGTTCAAATACAAGAAACTACTGCATCAACTGGAGAAACTTGGCGAAAAGATTGCGAAAGATTGTCCCACCTTTGTTATTTCACAGTTTATTTCTAAGGTCAATCCTAGTATTGCTCAGCAGCTCGTTGTGAAAGCATCAGAATTTGAAACACTCGATAAGACTGTCGAAGCGGCTCGTCGTGTTGAGTTGTCATTTCAAACTCCGCCCACCTCCTCGAATGCCAATCAGTCGCTCGATGAATGGAAAGTAACACCACCGAATGCGTTTGTTTCCTCAACCGCCATGAAATCTCAAGATCAGAACTCCCAACGACAGCAGAGGGCTTGTTACACTTGTGGAGAAACAAATCATCTGTCAAGGTACTGTCCAAAATTCCGCAAAGACACTTCAAAACAACCTGAGATCTGCAAAAATTACAATCGGTTTCCCAAATCTAATTGCGAGGAAGACGGTAATAAATGCTCATATGGCCGACAACACAAGTGTCAACGCTGTAATAAATGGGGTTGTAAAGCTATCATACATTCTGAAAATCGCCCACCAAGCACATCTCGCAGCACTCTTCCATCCGATGAGGTAAATTCTCTCAGGCAGCAACTCGTAGTCTTGTCTACTCGTCTGGAAAAATTCGAAGCTCAGTGTACGGAAAAATCTTCGTCTTCTATTCCTGCGGTATCGGAAAACCAAATCTCAACCTCAGCTTCACGACCACCTCCTCCAGTTACATCTGATCAGCCATCGACATCTACTCCCTTATTTGGATTACCTGCTGTTACCATCCCTGCACCTTCAGCAAAGCCAGAAACTCAGTTACATCAGCGTAACATTCTGTGGACCTCCGTTACATCTGCAGGTGAACAACTGCCCTTACCATTGGATAGCTGCTGTTCTGTATCTCTTGTGAGCAAAGTACATGCTGATTTTGTAGCCTCCAAACGACCTGACCTCAAGTATTGTGCCCTAGAGGAACCCATTTCTGTTACAGCTGCGGATCCAAAGTCCAATCTTAAAGCAGTTGCCACCATGGAAATCCCCATCACATGGGAAACAAAAACGGAAACTATCTTCACTATGCTCGTAGTTCCAGGTCTTGTCTGGCCAATACTCTTTGGGGAGAACCACCTTCATGCGACTCAAGCATTGGTTGATCATTATGTTCCATCCATCACCTTTCGACATCCAAGTATGCAGTTTCGGGTCCAGTGCTCTCTCGACAATCCACTTGAAGGTTTCGCAAGCGTCTCAGCACCCAATGGGTCCTTGTCACATGAAAGTAAGCCAACAGTGCCAAAGCCA
The DNA here is from genome assembly GCA_022457155.1 of Cladopsammia gracilis. Classification (NCBI taxonomy): domain Eukaryota; kingdom Metazoa; phylum Cnidaria; class Anthozoa; order Scleractinia; family Dendrophylliidae; genus Cladopsammia; species Cladopsammia gracilis. The sequence goes on from JAJGOT010000345.1 coordinate 774,997, forward strand.
CACGTCAGTGTTACATGTCTTCTTACCGGAGCACCACCACTGGGTATTCACAAACGTTCACACACCCTTCACCGTGGTCTTAACTTTGTTACAGTCTGCGTCACCCTTTCTGCAGCTTTAATGGGATACCAAGTAGTGCGCCAACCGCTTTGGATTGAGGGCAAGGACATTCAACCAGGTGTTAAAGTTCTCAATGGTCCCTTTGCTCTCAGCCAAATGTCAAGTCATGTGATACCAGAAACCACATGCCCTAACAGTAATCCATACTGCAACGCACCATCACCTGAAGTCATTACTCTTGATTTACCTGTAGAAAGCCTCTCAAGAAGCACCTATGCAGAGCAGCTTGTGTCTCGTATGCGTGAAGCACAAAAACAGTTTAACAGCATCAAAGCAGATATGAAGAGAACTCAAAGAGAATATTATGATAAATCATCCAGGGAACTTAACATAGCTGAAGGAAAGCAAGTTTATGTTAGAAGACCACCTCCAAGTTCACAACCAAAAGGATCAGCCACACGGTTTATTCGTCGATTTGATGGTCCTTACACTGTTATAGGCCATGTCCATGGTCGCCAGGATCTATTACGACTTCGGCACAAATTCACTCAGGATGAGCTAAAAACGGTAAACATTGAAAAGATCATTGTCGTTCCAGATGAACTATCAGAAGCAGCAGCTTATGATCTCAGAAATTATGAAGACCAACCACCTAGCACAAAGACTGTTACCTCTCCTGAATTACCCACCCATAAGAGTCCTGCGATTGATCCTGATCTGGCAAAGTTAGCATTTTCTTTTGGAGAATATCTGAACAGTCTACCAGGTGCAAAGGCATATGCATCAGAGGCATGCAAAGTGGTTTACCAGCAGATTCCAGATGCCCAAGAAATTTTGAAACGTTCCGGAAAGCTAAAAGGACTGATTTCAAAATGTCCTTATCTATCCATGTCTGGCAGTTCACATGGAGGAACTTATCTGTTAAAACTCGACAAAGCCATGTTTGCAACTTTAGTATCGGAAAACTAAAATCCCTTTTAAGAAGGGGTGGACTCATGAGGATTTTAGACTGTTAAGATTTTCTTGTTAACTTTGTTTCAAATTTATTCATCATGTAAGCTTTTGTCGTAAATTTACTCCCTTTAAGAAGGGGTGGACTGTAGTGGAATCATGGGACACATAAACAATGTCACGTGACAGAGCACATGGGACGGAGGGAGCGAACCGAGTTCCTTCGAGTATTGTTGTCGAGTCTTGTCAGCACTTTCTCGTTTACTGTTTGAGTTATAAAGTTTGCGTTACTACATTCTCGTCATTGTCTCTATTAATCCCCCGCAAATACGTTTACAGAGTGGGGGCTGGGGGGGGGGGGGGGGGGGGGCGGTGGGCGATTTTTCGAGGGAGGCGATTATTTTTAATATTTCCGTCGAAGGGGGGCGATTATTCGAGGGATGGCTATTATTCGAGGAAATACGGTATACCAATACAAGCACCTGACTTATGGAGTGAATAGTGCTGTGTCAATCTTCCAACGCACTATTGAAAATGTCTTTAAGTACCTTCCAAGCTGCTGTGTCTGTATTGATGACATCCTTATTTCAGGAGAATCAGATGAAATCCATCTGGAAAACCTTCATCGAGTACTACGGTGATTACAGGACTGTGGTCATAAGTTTAACCCTGATAATTTGTTTTTCATGCTGGATAAATTTGAGTATCTTGGTACCACCATTTCTGCTGTGGGGATTTCACCTACTGCTGAGAAAGTGCAGGCAATAAAGGATGTAGCACCTCCAACAAATGTTTCTGAATTACAGTCATTCCTTGGATCAGCCAATTTTCTACGTAAATTTGTGCCGGATTTTGCAAAGTTGGCTTTGCCTTTGTACGGATTACTTTGTAAGGAGGTACCATGGAGATGGTCAAAACTAGAACAAGAGGCGTTTGATAACATCAGGCTGCTCTGTGCTCTGATTCTGTTTTACATCACTATGATCCTATGGCTGAATTTATTCTACAGTGTGACGCTTCTTCAGTGGGTGTGGGAGCTGCATTATTGCAACCGGGACCTGATGGTGTTTTACAACCTGTTGCCTATGCATCCAGGATACTAAACAATGCAGAACAGAATTACTCCCAAATCGAACGCAAGTCATTAGCTGTTGTCTTTGGCGTGACCAAATTTCGCCAGTACGTACCTGTTAGGTAGACACTTCTAAGTAATCAAAAGATGCACATGATATGCGCATAAATCTGTGTAGCGCGTTATCGTGAATGTAGACTAAAAAATGTTTTCAAATATAGCGCTAAAAATTAGTTTCTCAGACGAGTGTGTGATAAGGTCTACATTGGTGAAACTGAGCGACTATTGGCAGAAAGGTTCAGAGAACATCGCCTCTCGGTGACCAAGAAAAAGGAGAAAGACGCATCTGGCAAGGAACTTCCGGTCGCACAACATTTCATATCAGACGGACACAACGTTGATGATATGCTGGTTTCGGTCATTGTCTCCGGACCCTGGAGTTTAAAAACCAGACGCCAAAGGGAGGCCCAACTGATATTCAACCACAGAACTCTGCGTCCCAATGGGCTCAATGTCGAATTCAAATTTCAGTAGAACTGTATGTGCGCGCGCGCCTTACGCAAGCTTTTTTTGAGTTGTTAGGGATTTTAAATTTAGCATGCGCATATACTTTTTTTGACAGTTGCGTTTAAACTCACTGATGAAGAGGCAGCAGCCTCGAAACGTCTGAGAACTAATTTTTAGCGCTATATTTGAAAACATTTTTTAGTCTACTTCAAACTTCTAACAGATCATAAACCTTAAATTACTTTACTTGGGGAACACAAGCCCGTACCCCAGTTGGCAGCAGCAAGGATCAAAAGATGGGCACTACTTTTGGCTGCTTATGACTATATATAATACAATTGAGTTCACAAGGGGCAAAGACAATGTGTTTGCGGATTTTTTGTCTAGGAAGCCTATTAAATGCAAGCCGTCTGCTGCAGAACAGGCAACTGTACATGTAAATGTGATGTTTATCCAAGAAGATCAGTTTTTAAATGCTGTGGTTGCTATGGAAACCACGAAAGACCCAATTCTTGGAAAGGTGCTACAGTTTACCCAGCTGGGTTGGCCAGATAATCTGGAACCCGTGTTCCAACCTTACTACAGCAAAAGGCTTGAACTCTCTCATGAAGATGGTATCCTCCTGTGGAACTCGTGAGCTGTAGTACCAGAGTCATTACAGAGCCTTTTATTGGCCGATCTGCATGCAGAACACCTGGGTATGGTTAAAATGAAACAATTAGCTCGAAAGTACTTTTGGTGGCCTGGACTTGATAAGCAAATTGAGGAGACAGTTAAATTATGTCCTGCTTGTCAAGAATCAGCTAAATCGCCAGCATCCTCCCCAACTGCTTCATAGTCCTGGCCAGGGGTACCATGGAAACGATTACACGTAGATTTTGCCAGACCTTATCTTGGCAAGATGTTTCTAGTCATGGTGGATGCTTATTCCAAATTTTTGGAGATAGTACCTATGACTCATGCCACCAGTGCCAACACTATTAACTGCTATGAGACACATTTTTAGTTACTTTGGTTTACCCGAGCATCTGGTAACAGATAATGGGACATACTCTCACTGCTCCAGGACATCCTGCTACAAATGGGTTAGCAGAACGCTATGTGGGTGAATTTAAGGATAAACTGGGCAAGATTGGAGATACAGGCGAGTCTGTGCAAACAAAATTAGACAGGTTTTTGTTGACTTACAGGGCTACACCTACTGCATTAGGAAAGTCACCTTTCGAATTACTTATGAACAGACAGCCTAGAATTAGATTCAGTGCACTGAGAGCCAAAAGTTCAAAACATGAAGTTAGGGTTTTTCAAGACAACCTTGATAACCAACCTCAGTTTACACCAAACCAAGCAGTCTTTGTGCATAATTTTGGCAAAGGAGCCAAATGGATTCCAGGAACAATTGTTGGAACAGTCAGTCCCTGGAATTTCGAGGTTCAGGTCGGAGACATTGTCTGGAAGTGACATCACGAACAATTACGTCCACGATTCATACCTTCAACACTAAGGTCAGAGTTAGTTCGTGAACCCCAGCTACCTGAGCAAACTGAAGGGTTGACCCCAGCAATACGGGAAAGGCATGTTATAACACCAACCCTTTTACAGCCTGAAGCGGCTACGCCAGTACTTGACACTCCAGCCATGGATAGCACTGTTGATGCTTCTTTTACATCGCAGGACTCATCTGTGCGAGATTCAGAGCTTCAAACATCAACGCCTGAACAACCCGAGCGGATGTACCCTCTCAGAGAGCGTAAACTGCCTCAGAGGTTCTACTAGTCTTTAGAAAAATTAAGTGGAAACTGTTCACATGACTTTAGGACTTGTTCCTATTACTGTAGTTCATTACATTGTATTTTTATCAGGGCCAGTTTTTCTTTTCCTTTGCTTCAAGAGGGGGCATTTGTCATATCCCATGAATCTTAATGTGCTTTACGCATGCGCATCATGTCCTTCTTGCCATGTGCTTGCGGACATGTTGATTAAATTGTGTTGAGTTCTCGGTGATTCTGCGTCTATTTTGATATACAAACTCCCGGTACATTACACCAGTCATATTCAGAACTTGCTGAAAAATTTAGTTCCCTCATAAATGAGAAGGGGGCTTGGTCTTTCAGTATTGTCTGATTCCTTTACTCGAGTATTAATGTACCCTGTACCACCATGTTGAATTAAAGGAATGGTATATTTAGCAATACCAATGTATTATTCTCAGGTACAGGTGCAGTATTCATCTGTTTTGGTGTTATCACTTGGTGTTCAAATCTGTACATGACTGAGTTAACGAATATATACAGTCATGTATTTTTGTTGTGTTCAAACAATTTCATGTTTACAAGAATAGGATCAAGTTGCAAAATTGTTTATTACATTGTTCACTACATTTCTGTGACTGACAGTTGGTTTGGTTGCCAGTTTGAACTTCTTTTGAGACAGGTTTAAAATTAGTGATTGGCAGTAAATGCTGCAAAATGTAAGTTACATTTTACTGATTTCTCTCATGTTAACATCAATAAATCTTGAGTTGGCTTGATTTACAGTAGTCTGAGTAGTTATTTGTAATTATGGATAACTTGATTTTAGTTTGTCAGCTCCTGGGGATGAAAGACATTCAACTGAAAATAATTAACCTTTTCACTCCTTAGTTTTTCTACCCTTTTTCCAAACTCGTGAGTAAAACCTTAATGGCCATGTATGATACACCATTTGAAAGGTCTTGATGAATGCAGTCCTTATTTCATATCAAAATTGGGGAAGGAAATCGGGCTGAAAATGTCAGTCAAAAAGTTCAGAAATGCCTCAATTTTCAGACATACCAGGTATTCCCCAAAACTATAGCTTATTTTGCAGCTCTCAGTTGATAGAGTAACATGAACTATGTCTCACACTGCAAATATGTAAAACAAATAATTGTCAAAAGTTCCAGGGGTGGTCAACCATATCATAGATAATAGGGGGGTACAATTTTATTCTGGAAATGAACTGAAAAAAATGACCATTTTTGTGGCAAAATTTCATTGAAATAGACCAAATATTAACAATTTTATGAACTTTTTATGTCGGTTGAAGTAAACAGGAGTGAAAGGGTTGTTAAATGGTGCTTGTGCTTAGTGTCCTCAAAACCAATCACCACCTGAAATCCAAACTTCACTGCAAACTACCTTAGTTTTTAATGCACTACTTGTCATTGTATTTTGCCCACCACCTTAATGCAGCTGTCAATGTGAAAATGGTTTTATGACAAAACCAAATAGAACAAATTACACAAAGATATCAAAATCAAAAACCTAATAGGCGATATTCGTATTCTCGGTATTGAACTGGAACTAGCTTGCAGACTTTTTAATGATATTTCCCCGCATGAGCCTCCATTGCAAGCTAGTTCCAGTTCAATACCGAGAATACGAATATTGTCTATTCATGGGTCATACATGTTGCAATTGTTTTGTTTAGAGTTTAAGAATACCAGTGGCATCTGTTTAAAACATCCAGACAAATCCTGTAGTATATTTGTACATAAAGTAAAATCAAACTTGGTGCTATGTATAATTTTGAAACTACTGCTAATTTAATTTATTTAAATTTAATTGTTAATTAATTTATTATTTAATTATGCAAGCCTTGAACACAACAGCATACTACTTTCACTCTTATTGATGACTTGAACTTCCTTATGTTTCATTTTTAAGCCCATGTGATAGAGATAACACTGATCATTTACTACCATTATTGTTACAGAAAATTATTTTTGTAGCACTTTAGTGGGGAATAAATCCATTTCATCAGTGCTGAGTGTAACCTTCAATGATTGTCACAGCATTCAGAAAGTGATTAATTCCATTGTTTCCATCATTAGAAAAAGGGTCAACTCTATTCTGCAACTCCTGCAGCTGGTTCTCTGTAATCTGGATGTATGATTCTGGCACAACAACATTATTGTCTGTTTCAATACCAGTGATTGGACCATCATAATCAATTCCGTATGTCTGCCAATTTGTGACAGTTGATTCCTCGGGAGCAGTAAGTAATCCAGTGTAACATAATGCCAAGGGTGATTGATGACCTACTGTTCTGATACCATGGTGGTTCCACTGGCTTGCGAACTCACATAGAGATGCATTGATCCGAGGAAGATATACATATTGCAAAGCCAACAAGTGCAATTCATCAAGTGAATCCAAAGTTCCACTGTTCTCAAGAAACTCAAACAAATCCTTGTATTTAGTACTGAGCTAACTCTGTTGACTTCTGCCCATAACCTTTCAATGCGCTGATTATGAACACTACGACCAGCAATAAAACTACCTCGGTCTGAACCCCGGTTAATGATCATATATCTTGCCACATCTACATTCTCCATACCTTGGTCTCTGCGAACCCTGGAAGGGAGTCCAAACTCTTGTACTCCTTGCTCAAAATATTGCAGCACAGTACCAACACCATCTATCCTCTTCAGGCTTTCTCTGATTCTGGACCTTTGAACATTTATACCCTTTCCTTTGAGACTGCCTCTTAAATACGATTCCCCACTATATGGGGTCAAGTTAAGGGTATCTTGTATTTGCTTGTCCAATTCTTCATCTGTGATTTCTGTGAAATTATGCTCCACTCCAAACTCTATCCTTCGTCTGTAAAGTGTTTGGTCAGAGATTCTTAAACATGTTTTTATGCTTCTCCAGTTCGTTCCAGTCTCACGAAGCTGCTCAATCTGTTCCTTTGTAATATTGTATGCCAGTCTTCCTCCTGTACTTACAGAGAATGCCAACGGACGCTTTTCATTTTTCTGACAGCTTGATGAATTCAAAATGTCTGAGGTCCTTCTAAGTAACACAGCCAAAGAATCTACTAACACACCAACCAGTCATCTCCTAACGAGGAATTCTGTGCTGGTGATATAGCGACAAGCACATGCATGTGTTCCTCGAGCCTTCTTTCACAGATTTCTAATCCAATAAGATCTGATGCATGGTAAACTGCAGCTGTTCTTTCAATACTGCTTCTTAGAGAATCCAAAAACTCTCTCAAATCTTCTGGACTCAATTCATCCGCCATTTTGTTTGCGTTTCCCGCACTTCGCTGACTAGTTGTTGCTCGCTGGCTCTGTAAGAACTAATTGATAATCTCAAATGGTGATTTCTTTTTCTCGTATACTGATTTCTGAATCTCGGTATGTAGTGTGAATATCTCACATCACACTTTTATCTCGGTTGTTGATTCCTATTCTTGAATGGCAATTTCTTATTCTCGTATGGTAGTTTTTCATTATCGACCGGTGATTACTTGTTCTTGTATAGTGGTTTCCAATTCTCGTATGGTGATTTCCTAATCTCACACATCGATTACTAAAACTTGATAGGTGGTTTTGAACTCGTACCACTTTTGTCATGTTTGGCGCATTGTGATTTCTAATTCTGGTATAGTGATTTCCTGATCTTACACATCGATTACTGTACATGTAACTCGATAGGTGATTTTAAACTCATACCACTTACTGTGATGGGAAACACTTTCTCACAAGTCTTGCACACCGCAGACTTTCACTCTTAATCACACAGGTTAGAACTTTTTTGTTGTTAAATTAAATTCTTATTTTAAGAAAACTTTCTTCCTTAAATTCAATATCTTAAGACTTAAAGTAAGAAGCCAATTATTGGCAAAACTCTTAAATCAAGAACAGACACCTCAAATTGAGAACATCCTTCTTTTAAGAAAAAAAAAATAAGAAATTACCTTTATTTGAACTAAAAAAAAACTTTTTAATATAAAACTTCAGGTTTAAGAGTGTTTAGATATGAAATCACGGCCTGAGAAATTTAACGACCCTTGCACTTGCAAAGCAATAACAAATTTTAATTTAGCCAATAAGTATTCATTGTGCAACAAAAATAACCAAAAGAACCCACAATGTATGGCAATAGAGCTTGCACCAAACAACGGCATAAAGAAAGAAAATAATTCTTACGACTCTGGACAGCATGAAATCCTCCTATCAATTTGAGAGATAATCCGCTAAGATCAAAGGGTCAATATCATCAAAGAGAACAAATTCATAACTGTGATCTAAAGACGCAATTCTCTCTGAAATCCTACTGGGAAAGCTTGTTGTTTGTTCTATTGTTCTCTCAAAGGTTATTGAACCAATGGTGTGAGACCTTATGACAGCTGCTACATCGCCCACCTGGGCACTGCTAGAGCATTGCCATGAGTCAATGTACATGTCCATGTAGTGTAATGATCACTGCAGAAGTTTGCTGAATAATGATGCGAAATTCTTGAACTTGAATTAAGCTTAAAATATAAGCCAAAAATATTTACAGTACAACTGTATATACATGTATATATACAGGCTGTATGTTGTGGTTCAAATTTTTCTTTGGTTTAAAAATTTTCAAACCAGTTTAGTTTTTATTTTCCATTATCTCAGATTCATTATCATATTCTGAGACAGGAAAACAAAAATCAAACTGGATTGAAAATTTTTAAACCAAAGAAAAAATTGAAACAACATATACATACAGTATACATATTTTTAGGAATGACACAAGCAAGCTAAGAAAATTAATATGCCAGCAAGGACAATAACTGCCTTAATAAACATTAAATCTCTGTTAATCCATGTGGCATCCATTTTCTTTCTTATCGTTCTATAAGGAGTGTTTTTTTTTTCTGGAAGAGAAGGACAACACCTGGGGGAATTTAAACGAGTTAAGGCATTTGAGGATTTATCGAGTAAATTAAAAATGTGTATACACCTAATTGAAGAAACGTTGACACGTGAAAAGCATAATAATAAACTGTGAACGATGATACCAAATAGGATTCTGGGTAGGAAGCATTGGTAAGCATAGTAATATTCCATTTCTTGATAATCAAGATGTTTTCTTGTTTGAGGCATTTTAAAGCATGATTTATGCATCGTGTGTTAATATAATGCGTATTCTGTCACAAACGAAGATTAATTTACCCAACTTCCCAGTAGACCTTTGGGTCGCATCGTTCATGGTTTATGCTTTTCACCCGACGTTTCTTCAATTTGGTGTACATGCAGTATATTTTAATAGATACAAACAACAAAGAGAAGGGTTTGCACTATCAATAGTCAGGTTGATAGTCCAATGTAATCCTTTTCTTCCCACCTGAAAATGCAACTGAATAGGAAACTCTGCTAGTAGGGTACAACCAGGAACCACTTAATCATCACCACAGTAAGGAAGTTTCAGACTGAAGGAAGTTTCAGAGGAATCTCTTTTCACTTGCCTACAGTACATATATACAGTATTTTCTTGTTCAAGTAGAGTCAAAGGCTCCTGTTGGCCAATTCAAGAAAGGGAAATGCTTTACACGATTGTACATGTACATACATGTATCACTGGCTTGTGTTTAAGAGACCATTATTGACAAAAAAATTAGTAAATTCCAGGAAGAACTGTATTTTTTCCAGGACCTAACAGCGGTCGGCTCGACAGCAAGTTTTTCTTTAAACAGTTTATAGTAGTTTTTACAGTGCAGTTTAGATAACACTGATGTTTTGTCCTCCAACTGACAGTATGCAGATCAGTGGTGGGAGAATCAAATGTCTTTCTCTTCAGATGAGAAGGGATGGCAGTGATTAGTTGAAAATAATGCAAATAATTCAATTTGATTTTGAATTTTTTTTGTAAGTGTAATTTCCCTTCTGAATTTAACGAATCACTTACAGTGTATAAAATAAATTCCTTGTCAAATCAGTGTTTCCAAAAACATAATTCTTTTTGATAGTTATTTTCCTTTTATTCAAAAGAATGAGGTCATTTTGTTGTCATTTTGTCAATTCTTAGTAATTTGTGATAAAATGTAGGTAACTTTTTATTGAGATTTGCAGTATTGTAATTACATTTACATGTACGTAAGAAGAAAGAGTAAGCCTTAAAATAGTAATTTGGTATGGCTTTGCATTTGTCATTGGAATCGCTGAGCAGTCTTTCTATCCAAGCTTAAATATGAAGAGATTTCACCATACACGTAGTTCTAAAGTTTAAGAAATAAAGGCCACCTTTTGACAAAGGCTGGCAGACAAAATTAACGATATGATTTTTGTGATATGTTTTATGCAGTTCAGTAGCAAGAATATAATTTTCACATGAGGAACAGATCCACTGACAACATAGGAAAGCTGACCTTAAGCGCATAAAGCGGCGTCACCGCAATAAATAACTTTAATGACAAAAATTGCCACTGGTTTTAATCTCGAGTTAAAAAAGTTATTCATTTTCCCCACTATAATTTGAACTCGGGAGCTAGGAGCCTTCGTTATGGTTCAGCAAATTAAAAAGTATGCTACAATGTAGTTGCTTGCGCCACAAGGTCACAAATAACCTGCAAGGTTTAATTTGTAAAATAAAATTATTTCAACTGTGTCCAGTACAAACAGTACATTCATTTTAAGTTATAATTATTTTCGCCTTGTTTACACTTGAGGGTTTTACTGTGATATTAGAGTTTACTTACCAAGGTAAACTTTTCATGAGTGTAAACGGCAACTTCTGTAATACTTCAGTAAACACCGCCAAAGACAATAGAAATTTGATCAAGGTAAATGTTGTAATTCCGCTGTTATCAGGCATGGTTTAGTAACCGAGGTCAAAATGACAGTTACAAGTACATGCGCTTGGGGTGACACTGACTATTTTACTTCCCGTGGTGTTCAGATCACTTTATTTGACTGCATTTTAACAGCTTTTTAGCTGTGGCACAAAATAATCTATCACATAACAATCTGAAAAATAAACTTGGCCATGACCATGCATGTCTAGCATGCCTTGTATTTCAAATGCAATTTGAGTTAAAACTATCCATTTTTGCTTCAATTTCTTGAGATGCTGGAGCAGTTACAGCTGCTGAAATCTCGAGGCTTCTGTTTGCCACTCAAGAACAAGAAAATAAAAGGCAATGAACATGAAAGCCACCACTTCACTTCTAATAGCAGGCATGTTTTTAGAAATTCCAGCCAATTCAATTTGTTGCACTGGTGAGTCGAGTACTGGCATTGCACGATGGCAGTTTAAGGTGGCTCCAAGTAGTTTTTTTTTTCGGCCACACTTCCATTTTTGAATGCGCTTACACATAATCTTACTTTAGCTCAATGAATCTGAATTTCATACCAGATGCTAGGCTTGGATGATAGTTCTGGGCAATGCTCTTTTTATGCTAATCAGCGTTTCCATAGAAACGGTAAACAAACATGGCGAAAAACAGTTTTTCCTAAATATCTTTCGATTTTGGGGCTACCCGTGACAAGCGAATAAATGCGCTATAATCTACACATCGTTGCACACAAAATGGGAAAATTTCAAACAAATCAAACTGTTCGATTTTGCATAAATCGCTAAAACATTTTTTAACATGTGTTTTTCATATTTGAAATATAAGCGGTCAAAACATTCCACAGGTCTCACAAATTACCATTAAATTGCCACAGAAAGTTTCCTTAGACTTAAAATATTACTCCCTGCAAATAGCTCTGACTAACTCCTCGGCAATAAAGAGATCGAGCGTTTCATTCAAATGCAGTTTTGCTTGACTTTTTCACTCTTTTAAAGTTTCAAGTGCATTTGCATATAATTTAAAAACGAACAAATGAAAATGTTTGACATCTTCCCAGTATGATTTTTAATATATAGGCAAATAATATTCCGAGCTTCAGTCCAATTGATTCAGAGGAACATCCCCAAAAGAACTGTCGAAGTTCGAGTACGAAAGCAGCAACCTCGGGATAAAAATTCAGTACAACGAGCGCGACATTGCATGTTTATTTCACACGAGCTCGCTCGGTGACAAATTCCTCTATGCACGCTTGCTCTGATTTGAATGTTTCCATATTGTAATTAGGGCCTGGTCGCACTACAGTCAAAAACAAAAATTAGCCCGTACAAAATGAAATAAAAACAAAAACATCCACAAAAAGAGTATCCCACCGGAGCGGTTTCTTTTGTTTTCCTCGATTTTTGCACGGGCTAATTTTTGTTTTTGACCGTAGTGCGACCAGGCCCTAATTTATATACAAAATCAGAGCAAGCATGCATAGAGGAATTTGTCACCGAGTATAAACATGCGATGTCACGCTCGTTGTACTGGGTCACTGCTTTCGTACTCAAACTTCAAAGGTTCTTTTGGGGATCTTCCTCTGAATCAATTGGACTGAAGCTCGGAAATATTATTGCCTATTCCCTCTTTACGGACATTTAATGGACGCATAAAACAGCTCAAAACTTTAATGTTATTATTCACGGCCATATTTGAAGGACCAGTAGTGTGCTTTACAATCTAATTTAGCTCGATACGCAGTCAGTCAACGCCGCTCAAATTCAGAGGTAAGTTATGGAGTTTTTGTTTGTACGTTTCGTGTTTTTGTTTTTTTTCTTGTTTCGTCGTAATTTTTGCGCAGTCAATTTTGCTTCTTTTCCCCAAAAGGGAAAGCGATCCAGGCAATATAAATTTATACTTTTGTCTATGACTTGTGCCACACGGGCAAAGAAAATCATTTCATTATATAATTGAGCAATAAATATGTTACATAAGCTTTTGTCACTGAATGTAAGAGGGCTAAATAGTTCAAGAAAAAGAAGACAGGTTTTTTGATGGCTGCACCTGCAACGATTGGACGTTGTTTTCCTCCAAGAAACTTATTCTTCATCGGAAACTATAAAGCGATGGGAAGCCGAGTGGGGTGGGAAAGTTGTAGCTAGCCATGGTACAACTCACAGTAAAGGAGTAATGGTCCTGTTTAAACCAAATCTTAATGTCACTATTAATAAAACCTTAACCGATAAAAATGGAAGATATATTCTCGCAGAAACATCAATAGATGAAACAAACATAGTTTTTGTGAATATTTATGCACCAAATGATCCTTCTCAACAAATACTTTTCCTTAGGGATCTGTCCAGTTCTGTGTTATCTGCATATGCAAATGAGAACCTTGTGTTAGGTGGCGATTTCAACTGCGTTATGAATGCCATGGACAAGAAAGGTGGCAGGCCTTTCGATTCAAAAAATACAGCAGTAATTGAGTTTGAGTCGACAATCAGGGTTCACAGCTTTGTGGACGCATGGCGCATAGTAAACTTGCATAATATCGGTTTCACTTGGAGCAACCCGTCGATGAAGATACAAAGCAGACTTGACTATTTTTTCATCCCAAAATTTTTGCAAAAGTTAATTCAAGAATGTAGAATCATGCCCAACATCTTCTCAGATCATTCTGCTTTAATTCTCTCCATCTGTTTTGATGAAGAAACCGCGCCTCGCGGCCCAGGCTTTTGGCGGTTTAATAATTCTTTGTTATCTGACAATGAATACGTAGCTTTATTATATCTCTTAGTTAGTACGCGCGCTGTGATTGGTCAATTTAGCGGGCCGTATTTTACAGTACGGCCCGCTAAATTTGAGAGTATCAGCATCAGGCCTAACACACGCTTACAAAAGTTGTTTTCTACATTAAAAATTATCCAGAGGAAACGTTTGGAGCTAAGTGGGTTAACATGCCAGGTTACAAAAACTCTCCGATGAAATTAAAATATAACTTTAGCAAAAAACTGATTAGCTGCGAATCAAAAAGCATTGACAATTTTCTCGAGTAAAGCTTTTTTGTTTTGGTATTTAGGTTTTAGGCTGTAAGTTATAAAAACTCGAGTAACACGGCAAATTCGTTTAACTCTTACAATTTAATTAAGCATTAACAAAACAGTCTTTCTTCGTAAGAAAATGTCTCTATGAAAAACATAAAGCTGCAAAACAACTTGAAACGACTTCCATCGGCAAAACTTAAATTAAGCTTAACTTAGTTTGATCAAGTTTTTGTCTGGTTATAAACTTAAGTTCAGAGTTATCGTTTGTGGCAGTGGCTCTAATAAGAACAGACTTGAAGCTACGAAATTACGCTAAAAGTGTACCTTGATTCCTCAGCGAAATTTTTGTCCTTGTAGTGGAGTCCATGAAAACGATTTTGCGTATTCGCAAATACGCTCTTGCTGCAGCTCACGCTGAGAATTTGTCAGGTGCGATTGAAATTCAAACTCATCGACGCACAAAGTTCGGCATGAAGCCACTAAAGCACACAAAAAGCCAAAAACAACTTGCAGTATTTGATGACGAGATATTTTCAGTGTCCTTTTAGAAGTTTGAGAGTTTCTTCGTTCACCGCTGTAGACCGAAGTGCTGCCACATTTTCCCGTTTGACAAACACGTTTGTTTTGGCGATTTTATCGCGGCGTCTTTTCCTCGCTTGTCTTCGCCAGTAACTAAGAATCCTTTTCAAAGAAAAATACCTTATGTCAGGTTTCCGTCGTCCTACCGAACACATGGAAGATTAAATTAATTCGTTTATAGAGTTTTCATTCAAGAGCCACGCAAGTTCACGCCGAATCGAGGACCGATCACACTATTTTTGAAAGCCAATTAAAATTTGCTCTTTGCTTTCTTGTGACGTGCGTCAGTCAAATGAAGCCGTCCATCTTTTGACTTGAAAGGTTTTCCTTTTCCGATTTAGAGATATAATAAATATCTTACTAACCTCGTTTTCTCGGTCCGTTCTGTAAATTACGGCCCTTGTTTTTCCCCTTCGATTTATGGCCCGCGCGCTTCGCGCTTGGGCCATAAATCGAAGGGGAAAAACGCGGGCCGTAATTTACAGTACGGCCCTCGAACTCGGTTAGTAAGAGGTATTTATTACGCTCCAAAATTCCAGAATTCATTGAAAAGTACAAAGAGGTCGAAGACAAAGGTTTGTTTTGGGAAATGGTCAAGATGGAGATCAGAGGCTTGACAGTTCGGTTTTCCAAAATGAAAGCAAAGCGTAACCGCAATGAAGAGAAACTCCTTACATCTAGGTTTGCTCAACTGAGCACTAAACTTCAGACAACATACAGTGAAGATGACAAAGCCGAACTTGAGCAAATCAAAATCAAACTTTCTGACTTTCAATCTGAAAAAACATGTGGTGCTATTATAAGAAGCAGAGCCCGCTGGTATGAGCAGGGAGAAAAAAACAGCAAATATTTTCTTAATTTAGAAAAATTAAACCACCGGCGAAAACATATAACATCTGTGATTAACCACAACGGCATTAGGATTAAAGATCCAAAAGAAATTCTTAATGAAGAGCGGAACTTCCTTAAAGAATTATACTCCTCTAGGAATGTGGATCCAAATAGTGAGGAGTTTAGTGATTTTTTTAATGTAGATTTTCAACTACCTGAAGAGATGGCCAGCACTTGTGAAGGAGAGATAACTTTAGCTGAATGTACAAAAGCATTATCAATGATGCAAAATAACAAAACTCCGGGCTCTGACGGGCTAACAACAGAATTTTATCGAGCTTTCTGGGACATTATTAGCACCTATGTTGTCAACAGCTTTAACTACGCCTTCAATACTGGAAATTTATCTATTTCTCAACGACAAGGGATTATATCTTTGATTCCAAAGAAAAAAAAGGATACCCAGTATTTAAAAAACTGGAGACCTGTGACTTTACTTAATGTAGATTATAAAATTGCGACCAAAACCATTGCTCTCCGTATTGAAAAGGTACTTCCGCTTTTGATCAATCCCACTCAAACAGGTTACGTAAAAGGAAGGTTTATAGGCGAAAGTATCAGATTGATTTTAGATATAATGGAATACACTAAGCATAAGGATATTCCAGGCGTGGACGTCTTCTTAGATTTTGAGAAAGCTTTCGATTCGGTGGAATGGAACTATATTCAGAAATGTTTGGAAGCAACTAATTTTGGCCCTCATCTCCGCCAGTGGGTTTATGTTTTTTATCATAATATTTCCAGTTGTGTGTTGAATAATGGTCACGCGTCGGAACCCTTCTTACTTGAAAGAGGTGTTCGACAGGGGTGCCCACTATCAGGTATGTTGTTTGTCATAGCTATTGAGGTCCTTGCGCAAAAGATAAGACGCTCCAACACGATCAAAGGAATTGAAATTGTGTACAATGGATCTCAAGAAATAAAATTATCTCAGTATGCGGATGACACGACAGCGCTCTTGAGTGATAGTGAGTCCGTCATGCAGCTATTTGAGTTGTTAGGCCTTTTTGAAAGATGTTCCGGCCTTAAAATAAACGAATCAAAATCGGAATTGTTATGGCTTGGTTCATGGCACCATAGAAAAGATAAAATTCTAAATCTACAAATTAGTGAGGAGCCTGTCTACGCGCTAGGTGTTCATTTTGCGTACGAAAGTGACACAGTTCTACAGCGGAACTTCTGGGATAAGTTAAATTCCTCAAAAAAACTATTAAATATATGGTCTCAAAGAGACATCTCTGTTTACGGCAAAATAAATCTAGTGAAATCCCTTGTGCACTCCAAACTGGTATTTATCTGCAGTGTAATGAAAACTCCAAAATTTTTTGTTGATGAAGTAAACAAAATAGTCTTAGATTTTATTTGGAGCCACAAACCACCCAAGATAAAATACACTACACTCATCAAAACAAGGCAAGAAGGAGGCTTAGAGATGAAAGACTTTGCTTTATTTAACAAGGCTTTAAAGTTAAATTGGGTTAAGCCACTCTGCTCAAATTCAGACGCTCCGTGGCAGTACATCCCGAAGTCACTCCTAGTGAATGTTGGGGGTCCAGAGCTTTTCAAGTGTAACTATGACATCAGTCACCTTAATCTGAACAAATGCCTTCCAGCGTTTTATAATGAAATAATCACATTCTGGCAAGACGTAATAGCTTCCAACCCAAATAGCAGAAATGATGTTCTTGAACAGATAATTTGGAATAATAAGTTTATTAAGTCTGATAAAAAATCTATGTACTTGCAGCACTGGCGCTATGCAGGAATTCTCAAATTAATGACCTCTTTGATACACAGCAGAACTGCTTTCTGTCCTTTGACGCTTTTCGTAATAAATTTAACGTAAAATGCTATTTCTTACAGTACTTTAGCCTTGTTAACGCCATCCCTCAAAATTGGAAAAAACTCCTTAACTGCTTCCTTGAACAAAGCTTAACACCGCAAATAATTAATAGAGGAAATGACTTGCAAAAAAATTTATACTACGCTGCTGTCTCTTCGATCAATGCCTCCACCGACTTGTGAGAAAAGACTCTTAATCTTGGCTAACAGAAGGATGATTTGACTTGGAGCCACCTTAACTTAATCCTAGATTGAAAGCAAGGGTTCACCACAAGCTTACAGGTATGACACAACTCGCAAAACGAAGGAAGGCTACAGATAATCTTTCATGTATAAGCTTGTATTTAAGTCTCATTGAGTTTATATATGACGATTGTATGTTAAAAGTATGATCAAATTCTGGAGCTCATAATCTGTATCATGACCAGTTAATTTCAAAGCAAAAACCGAAGTGTTTCAACTTACATGTAAAACGGCGAATATATAAGCCATGCACATGTATTTACATTACATGTAAACTGTACCAAGACAAATATCGAACGCAGTCTCATTTTGTAATATGTCGTCTACAGTGTACATCATAACATGCGCTATCGAGGAGCGATCGAGGTTAATATATTTTGAATTTGGCAGGAGAACGAATGCTTTTTCACCCCAACAAACCATATAAGCTAAATAACATTAAACCACAGTCTTCCAATCGTACAATTATGCATAAAGTCGAAGCGTAACAGTATTTAAGCTTAACATATACTAATACTATGTATCCTACCGTATGCTGTAGGCTTTGTTCGATTAACCGTACTTCCTATATATTTCCGGAATAAAAATAAACATCATGTTCTTTAATATTACGGAATTCAATCGAACGCCACCTCAAAGCTTCGTACACGACTAAAAAGATTTAAAAAAAAAAAGATTGTACTCACATTTGAAATTTGGGATATTTATCTCTTCTGCTGATAAATTGTCGATCAGCCCATTCTTGGATAAAACGATCACCAAACGGTTGCTATAGAGCGATTTTCGTATGACCTTGAAAAACGGTTCGAAGAGTGTTCGCGATTTGTTTCATCCGCCAGTAGCTGAAAGAATCAAAACAAGCTGCGTTCGTTTTTCCGCCTAAAATATCCCTAATATGGAAAGAGGCTTGTTCGATTGACCTATCAGAATGCTCGAATGTGAGTGACGTCAGAGACAAGCGATTGCAGTTGGATTCGTGGGAAGATGGGCGTTTCTTTCGATCCAGTGTGTTGCTTTCCAAGAAATTATCTTCATTAAAAATCAGTGGAAGGAGTTATGTGAGGTTCTTCATTAGACCATGTAAAACCGAAGAGATGGAGAGCTTGATTCCGTTTCTCGAAGGTCACTCGTGCGGGCAACTGGCAAGTTAAGTTGAGCCTGGTTCCCACTAGTGAAATAAGCATAAGCGTAAGCGCAAGCATAAGCATAAGATAACGCTAGTGGGAACCGGCGTGAAATAAGCATAAGCGTAAGCACAAGAAAAAGGAACATTTTCCTTTTTCTTAAGCCTGGTTCCCACTAGTGAAATAAGCATAAGTGTAAGCGCAAGCATAAGCACAAGAATGTTCCCACTTCATTCTCGACCCCAGAGCTTCGGTCGCGCGGCCCAAAAAAAAAAAAGACCGAGAGCTCTGGGGTCGAGAATGGTGAGGTACTGTAACACAGAATCTGCATCCAACCACATAAAATAACCACCGATAATAATACACTCCGTGACGCATACATGACTGTTCATGTTCGAACCATATCCAATATGGCGGCAGATAACGACCGGAGTAGTTCATGCAACTCACCTACGTTTCAATCTTTTCCTGCTATTCATAAAGATGGAAACACGGCGAGGTACAGAAATCGGTATGCCTATTTATGATATGACACAGTTTGTAAGAAAGAAAAGGAAAAGACCCGGAAAAGAGGACCGAACAAAACGCAGCAAGCAAGTGGTACCACACCCTGGATCCAGAGGTCCGTTCTCTGAATATCATGAGTAAAATTAACCGCATAAACGGTTAGAAGAACCAGCACTCAATGTCAGAGTCTCGAAGATCCGCTTGACGAGCAGCTTGATGTACATGTATTTCAACCCACCTATTTCAGATTCATTGCTGGTATTTTACGTAGGTTGTTAATTATTGTTTTGCTTCGAAAGATATTTTAAGTTAAAACTTATTAGTTTTTTTAGCTTTTTTTAATTTTAAGTTGTTAGTAATAGTTAAGCTCAGGTGTCGCCAAACAGCTCAATTGAAAAATTGAGCTAGAATGTTTCTGACACATAAATAAAGTTTGGTGATTTGATGATGGTGATAAGCTTCATGAAACAACATTCTGTTTGTTATTTTTAGGAGGATGTATACAAAACATGGACCCAGGTCCATGGACCACCCCTGTGGACCCGGTCCATGGACCACCTGATGGACCACCCCTAATTTTCATCAATTTTAATTTTTTTCCCTGAATTTTTCTGTCAGTATAAAGGATGGAGTGTGGACTGAGGACAGGGTATAAAACACAGTCTTAAGTTTAAATAAATATGGCGTTTGACATCAATTTTAACTTTCTATTATCAATGTAATTTACGCTTTTGCCGACATTGAATTTTATATGCAGCCTGATTCCTGGCTGCTACTGTTGGGGCAGGAGCATGTGAAGTTTTTTGTTTGATGCGAGTAGAACTAGAAGGACTGGGCCAAGTTCCAAGCTACTATTATTTTGGGGTGCAGACAATCCCATGTGCTTTTCTTTTGGATTCAGATAAAACAAAAGCCTAGTGGATTATAAACAAACACATGCCAAAGCCACCATACTGATTGTTTTAATCGTTTCTAGGTGCTTTGTGGATACAACACAAAGAGCAGTGTTTTCATTTTGAGTTCTCGGTGAGGGAAGGGGGAAGGGAAGGGGAGGCCATGCTCGAACCTTAAACACTGCTCTTCCAAGTATCCGCAAAGCATCTAGAAACAAAACAAACAAAACCAATCTTTATCTTGTTCCAACGCTATTCATCAGTATGGTGGCTTGCGCACATGTTTGTTTATTTTCCACCAGGCTTAGTTTTATCAGTATTTCTTGACTACACATGCACAGTGAATCCAAACGAAAAGCACATGGAATTGTCTGCATTCCATAATTGAAGGGCCGAGAGCATAACCAATCTATACGGAATTTTACATGTAGACCTTTTTTATTTTTTCTCTCTCAGATTTGTCCATTTTTGGCACGTGAACTACAAATTAGTTGCAAAACATTGTTCAGAATTTTTTTGCCCCTTTTATGGTCCGAAGTGATTCCAGACTTTCCCGCCGGCTGGTCTTGTCCACCAAGGTCTATTTTTCACCACAAGCGCTAAATGGCACTTTAGACACAAGGTACGACAAGAAACACAACTCGTTACTTTCAGAGGTGCTAGAGACTTAAGGATTTTCGGACTTAATGATGTCTTTCAATCACCAGACGGGCCTTATACACGTTGGCTCATACACACACTACAGCCGATGTGTTACCGTAGTGAGCTCACGATAGATAAGCGAGCCAGGCATGTGTGTAAATAACGATATTTTCATTCAGGTTGTTGGCACTGGTTGGGAGTATTGGTGTGGTCACATATTCTCACGGCCAATCTGCTTTGAAATGGCATCGAAATTGCGCTCTGAATGTACAGTTAAAGCACTGGAGGGCCAGAACTCTGCTTTTTTCAGGTGAAATTAGTCAAATTCCTTAGGGTAAGTGCAAATTCGGCAAGTGTTTATGATATTATTCGCTGTACAATAAAATGAGGCAAATCTGAGTGAGAAAACAATAAAAAAGGTCTTAAATTCCATATGGGTTGGTTATGCTCTCGGCCCTTCAATTATAGTAGCTTGGGACTTGGTCTAGTCCTTCTTATTCAACTTGCGTCTTGATGTTTCTACTTGATGTTGGACGCCATATTTATTGAAACTGAAGACTGAGTTTTATACCCTGTCCCCAGTCTGCAGTCCATCCTTTATACTGATAGAAAAATTAAAAAAAAATTAAATTAAATTGATGAAAATTAAAGGTGGTTCGTCAGGTGGTCCCTGGACTGGGTCCACAAGGTGGTCCATGGACCCGGGTCCATGATTTGTATATGTGCTTTTTAGGATGTATCAGATTTGTATAATGAAAACATGGCTGATTCATGTCATGATCCACCAACGGCAAGAAACCTTGTTTCTACAGAAGTGCCCTCTTTATTTACGTACATGATTTTGCTGGTTAACACAAATGCTGTCACTTTCCTTGACAGAAATTTCCTTTCGTTTACCTTTCCTTTATTTGTTCAGGTTTGTTGGCAGCAGATTCCATATATACAAAATGTCTTCATGTTAAAGCCATTCAGGACTTAATGGAGGTGTTTCATGCTGATAATGGCATAAGCCCTTTGCTTATTAGAAGCTCCCATTTGTCTCTTGATCATAGCTACCAATTAAGCTGAATGCAATAATTAATGTATTATCTTATTTCTAATTACCGTTAAGCCCCAATAGTGATCAGCATCACATTTCTCCTTTTAATATCAATGCTTAATCAATTAGAGAGGTCATAAGAATTAAGGATATGACTACCCAAGAAGTACATCAGAAATTTTGGTATGGTAGTAATATTTTTTTTAGATATGGTATAGATGTATGTGTGACTTATTACTTGTAACTTGAGTTTACTCAGCACATAGAAGAAATTGCTTTTAATTGAGAGTCTGATGGTAATGCATGTACAGTAATTCAGTGAGGTTCCAAAACGATGCCATGATGTGAAAGAAGCGAGGTTGTCTTTCTTCAGATGTGAATAGGATAATTATTTTATTTATGATTACTTTAAATTTGTAAATGTTGTCACATTTTTTTCTTTTAAGGTTGTGTGCGCAGGTTTAAAAATATCTAAATTCATGGCAATTCATTGTTTCTAGCTGTCACCCTTGATAAATTGCCAATAAATTTCCCAATTAAGTTGTGGAAAATAATTTCCTGTGACAATCTTTATTTTTAATTTGTGTGTGTTTCTTTCAGAGCATCATCAGGCTCATAATGCACCAGGAGGAGATCAATTATTTTAGAGTTTGTCACTTCTTTCAAAGTAGCCATGGCTCTTCATCATCTCAGTGAAAAGGACAATTCTGAGCATCCTTATTCGTGCGATTAATGGTGAAAGAGGAGGGATAGTTGACTTTCGACTCTCTTTCTACCTACATTAGGGCACTTGAAAGGTGTTTTGCATGTGTTGCCATGGCCCAGTACCCTGATACCAACAGCATTTTAGCTTCAGACAAAGTGATAATAAAAAACAAAATTGTTTGAATCAGTTCTGTATTTATTTTGTTGCATCAGGGATGTAGATTCAGTTTTTAACAGGTGGGAATATAGAACTGACAGACGGGTAAAAAAGAGAAAAACGTAGTCCTTTTAAAGTTGCACTTGGCTTTTACAGCTGGAAAAACGAAGTGCACAGCCGGGTAATTTCCCCAGTTCCTGGCTATTATCTACATCCCTGTGCATACTATTGAGGTGTTAATTTTAGTTCTACCCGGCACAAATTCAGTATTTCTTTTCCCAAATTTTTCTACAACTTATCTGTAATGATCATTTGAAAGCATAAATAACCACGTGTTTGCAAGGGTTTTTATTGGCTAAAGATAAATAACCACCGAAAACTGTTTTATTTTAACCACCACATTATTTAGTAGTTTTTATTTATGTTTTAAATGGCTTTTACTGGCTGAAGATAAATAACCACCAAAAACTGTTTTATTTTAACCACCACATTTTTCAGTAGTTTTTATTCATGTTTTTAAAGGCTTTATTAGGTAAAGATAAATAACCACCGAAAACTGTTTTATTTTAACCACCACATTTTTAGTAGTTTTTATTCATGTTTTTGAAGGCTTTTACTGGCTGAAGATAAATAACCACCAAAAACTGTTTTATTTTAACCACCACATTTTTTACTAGTTTTTATTCATGTTTTTAAAGGGCTTTTATTGGCTGAAGATAAATAACCACCGAAAACTGTTTTATTTTAACCACCACATTATTTAGTAGTTTTTATTTACGTTTTTAAAGGCTTTTATTAGCTAAAGATAAATAACCACCGAAAACTGTTTTATTTTAACCACCACATTATTTAGTAGTTTTTATTTACGTTTTTAAAGGCTTTTATTAGCTAAAGATAAATAACCACCGAAAACTGTTTTATTTTAACCACCACATTATTTAGTAGTTTTTATTTACGTTTTTAAAGGCTTTTATTAGCTAAAGATAAATAACCACCGAAAACTGTTTTATTTTAACCACCACATTATTTAGTAGTTTTTATTCATGTTTTTAAAGGCTTTTATTGACTGAAGATAAATAACCACCGAAAACTGTTTTATTTTAAACCACCACATTTTTTCTATCACTTGATCCTGTCTGAGTGTTTTTTTTACCTTGGCTTCCCTTTTTTTTCGGACCCGATATAAAACAAAATCAGAATGATATTATGAGTCTCGTTTTCATAGTGGTTTTATTAATCGACAAATAACCACCGATAAATATGACAGTAGTACTCTCTTGCCTTGCGGACACCCCGCTATTACGGACAAACGGTAAATCCCCGGCAAAAGTTATAGACGTTTTACTGAAAAAAACACTCCCGCTATTACGGACTCTCGATATTACGGACTTACGGACATTAGATTCGGTCCCGACGTCACAATTTTATTGTTTTTACTCTCGTTTTCGAGGACACTGAGCGGCATCTTAGTGAATAGATAGATAAAGACAGGCCTGCGCGGACTCCCCACGTGGTTTTGTGGTTGCGTTGCATTTACAGCCTTCAGATTTTAGCTCTTACGAGCGTGTCTTTAAGGGATTTACCCCTCTTGTATGATATGATCGGAGGTTTTTCATAGATAGTGTTCAGCAAAGGCTGATTTTGTATTAAACTCCAATTTTCCATCACTATTTTTTTAAGGTTTTTCACTGCGGGATGGTGTGTAGTGATAAAAGGCAGTATCCTCTCTTTGTTTTTTATCTTTTGTTGAAGTGCCGACTGTCTAGAGGCAAATGTGACCCCTGTTAGTGACCTTTCTATCATTGTTTTAGGATAGCCTCTTGTTTCGAGACGTAGTTTGAAGTCAGAAAGGCACTTTTCAAATGTTGTTTTTGAAGAGTTTGTTCTAAGTAGTCGGATTGCCTCGCCTTTTACAAAACCTCTCTTCACGCCTGGTGGGTGACAGGAAGTGAAATGTGTATACTGAAAGGTTTCGGACGGCTTGAAATGGGTTTTGATATCCAGGATGGATTCTTTTTTGAATCTTTCCCCTTTAAACACAACTGTGTCAAGGAAATGAATTTCATTCTCTGATATTTCTGCCGTGAATTTAATAGTAGGGTGGAATCTATTAGCTTGTTCAATAAAGTGATCCACGTCTTTTCTATTGCTATCCCAAAGGCAAAATACGTCATCAATGTAACGTTTCCATTCTCGTGGCTTGGTACTGTTTTGTTGAATTAGTTTTGTTTCGATTTCCGCCATGAAGATATTGGCAAAAGATACTGCCATTTTCGTTCCCATGGCGGTTCCATGTGTTTGGAGATAATTATCGTTATTGAACTGGAATGAGTTCTCTCTTAGAATTAGACCAAGCATTTCCCTTAGGAAGCGTGTAGGTATCGGGGGATTATAATTGTGGAACTTTTCGAATGCTCCACAGATAACATCCATCCCCTCTCCTTGTGGAATGTTTGTATACAAGCTACAGACGTCCATGGATACTAAAATTGTATCCTTGCCTATCTTTGTTTTCTCTATAAAATTGATGAAATCGGTTGTGTCCCTAATATAGGACAATTGTTTTTGAGCGATAGGCTGTAGCAATGTGTCCACAAAAGAGGATATTCTCTCTGTGGGGCCGTCACAACCCGAGATGATGGGTCTACCGACTGGGTTTGGCTTATGGATTTTAGTAAGTGTGTAGAATATTGGTATTCTAGGCGGGTTAGGAGTTTGTAAAAGCCATTTTCTTGTCATGTCATCAATGTATTTACCCTGGTGTAGTTGAGTTATTATCTCATTAACACGTTTTTGCGTGTCTCTCACCATGGGTGCTTTAAGAGGTTTGTAGTGCTCCTTATTTTCGAGTTGCACTTGAGCCTCATTTATTTTGTCTGTTTTTTCCATGATGACCGTTGTTGTTCCTTTGTCTGCTTTTTTGATGTTTATAGCAGTGTTGTTATTGAGTTCTTTTAAGGTTATGAACTCATTGCGTGACAAGTTATTTTTGGGCTTTGTAATAGGAATCTCAGCAAGTTGTATCTTGACACTTTCTAAGTAGCTCTCAAGGGCAATGGATGGTTGAACCGGGGGCATCCAGTCTGATTTAACGTGAAAAGGATGCGGTTCTTTATTTTGACCGTGGAAAATATATTGGAGACGCATTCGCCTCGCGAATTGTTCAAAATCTTGCAAAAGTTGCTTTCGGATTTTGATTTCGTTAGTCACGGGTGTTGGGATGAATTTGAGCCCTTTTGATAACAAGCTAACTTCGGTGTCAGTTAGCTGGTGGTGTGAGCAATTTTTAAGAAATTTTTCATTGTTCTCCCTTTCTTTGGCTAACCGCCTGTTTTCTAAGTTATTTCTACGCTTTTTGCGCCTTTTATTTTTTGATAACCCCTTGTTATTGCCATTTAAGGCATTGGTACAGTCAGAGAATACACTGTTATAGTCTTCATCCTGTTTATTCTTAGAATTCTTAGATACATGTTTACATACGATTTCTTTCAAGTCAGAAATCTGTTTTTGAAGATCGGCAAGGTTTACATTGTTTTTGTTTACAATATTTCTTGCCGAATGCATTTCATTGAGAGGTTGCCTTACACAAGTAGTGTTTTTACGAGCTGCGAGATCTGAACTTGCCTTAAGTTTCTTTGTTTGGCCCTGTAACCTACGTTTTTGGAAGTTAGTAAGGGCATTCACTAGGCTCTGTTCGGCTTTTTGTTTGATGTCCTTAATTTCCTTATAAAAGATATTGTCCGGCGTGATATTTGGTTTCGCCGTGTATTGTAGCGATTTAGGACAAGTCCGGTTCTCTAGATGTGTCTCTAGTTTGCTTATGGACAGTTCAGTTTTGGCTCTAAGTCCTTTTAAGACCTCGCTTTTGCTTAAAGTCCCGTTTAGGCGGGCTGTTCTCCCTGCGTTTCGTTGGCGGCGGCTTTGGCGGGCTCTTTCGTTCTCGTCTAAACCGCAGTGGATCTGGTTGTGATGGTGGAGGGCTGTTCTCCGTTTGGTCTTCTTCTTCGAATTCCATGAACGCTTCAACTCGCTCTCCTCGTGTCGACGATAGTCTGGCGTTTTTGGTGGTGTGATGACGGTGTTGTCATCTTCGCCATTACTTGGATAGAGGTATTGTGCCAGTGAGTCATCAATGGTGTTGTCAGACATTATGTTTTGGCTACAGCAGGACCGGCGGTTTCGACTCTACACGAGTCTCTTCAGCTGCTGTTTTGAGACAACTGTTTCAGTGCATTAAGGGAAAGGTAGAGACGTTTCTCTCAATTCCGTTCCCGTGAAAATACTGTTAGGCTACCTTTTTATATTACAACGGTTGTGTAAAGGAAGTTGTGTAAAGGAAGCGAAATGATAAATGATTACGAAAATGGTGGATTAAAGATGCTTGACATCCAAACTTTCAACTGCGCTTTAAAAGCTAAGTGGGTACAGAAATACCTTGACGACAACAATCACGGTAAATGGAAACTGTTTTTTGATTACTTTCTAGGACGTCGTGAGGGTAAATTACTTCTGACTGGTAATATTAAGCAAGCCGATGTAGCTACTTTGACCATTCAGGATACCTTCACAAATGAAATAGTCGAAATCTGGTCAAGATTAAATTATGAAGAAAGTCCAAAACACTTCGAAAAGATCCCCATTTGGTACAACTCCCTTATAAGGATCGCAAACAAACCAATTTTTTTTATAGAAATTAGTCTTGTGCGGGAGTTAATAATGTCAAAGACATATTAGATCAAGAATCAAATTTTCTAAAATTTAATGAGTTCAAAACTTTATACAAAATCAAGACCCCCTTTTTAACCTATCACGCGGTGTTGTCTCCTCAATAAAATATTTGAAAAAAGTTCTCCCGACTCAAGGTAGTGCAAACTCTAACAATCAACCCAACCGTGGTCAAAAGTTATTATCAGCCTCGAACCTTTGCAGCGAAGCTTACAAATGCCTTATTAAAAACATTTCTTCTACACCAAAAAAAAGTCAACATAAATGGATAATTGACTGTAATATCGTTGAAAATTCAATTAATTGGAATCTGACTTATCTTTTGCCCTTCCGTTGCACAAGAGAAAGTAGGTTACAAGTTTTTCAGTTCAAGCTCCTTCATAGACGAATTGCAACAAATAGGTACCTTAATAAAATAGGTGTGTCATTAACTGATACCTGTACTTTCTGTCAACAAAATTCAGAGTCTCTATTGCACCTTTTTTGGAACTGTGAACATGTTCAAACTTTTTGGAAGAACTTTCAATCTTGGCTGATTCAACATCTAGTGAAACCACAAAATGTGCTTTTGACCTTACCTATTTGCCTGGGGTTAGTTGACAACAGTGAAGACCTACTTGCACACCACGCACTATTAATTGCAAGGTATCATATCTACTCGTCCAAAATAAAAGAAACTCTACCGAATATAAATATGTTCTCGAAAATGGTCCTAAAATGTCTAGAAATGGAAAGACTTTTCGCATACAAAACAAACACAATTAGAGCTTTCAAATCAAAATGGGTTTGCTTCAATTCCAATACCTTTCTTTAATTCAGTAGAACGGTCCCCCCCTCCTCGTCTATTTATTTCATTTCTGTCTTCCTTTCCCTTTCTATTTTCTTTTTCCTTTTTTTTTCTTCTTTCCAAAGAATATGTAATGTATTGTATTGTATTGTAATTAAAGTAACATAATCTAAGGTAAAGATAGAAAATTCTTGTTTTATGTAAGTAAGGTAATATGTAAAATTGTATTGTAATTAAGGTAACATCTTCTAATGTAAAGATAATGAAGTAAGATATATATTTGTAATTTATTGTATATTTTACGTTGGAAAGAAAATAAAAAACTTTTTTTTGGAAAAAAAAAGAATATTCTTTACCATCGCTTCTTATATACAAAATAATTTACATAATAACAACAACAAATCTATGCGGCGCGAAGTTTAACATGAAAATGAAAGATGTTCAACAATATGTTTCTGTGGTGCTGCACCAACCAATTAAAATAAAAAGTGTTTGCAACAATATGTTGCTGTGGTGCTGTTCAACAGCACCCCAACCAGCACGGTACTGAGTCTGTGAATAAAATCCTAAAGTGTAAGTCATGTGACCATTCAAATAAAACCTATTCAGAAGTTCTTTCCGGTAATGCTGTTTGTTTCTTTATGTTTTGTTAATTTTGGCTTTCTTCCCAGTTTCAAATTCGGAGATTAGATATGAAACAGGAGCCCATCAATATTGATATGAAAGGATTAGAGATTTCAAAATCTTTCAATATTGTCCTCTCAGAGTGAGATACTCACCTCGTTTGGTGAAAATTAAATGTGATGTCATCACCAATCAGCACAAACGGAGCCCAGTAGGCCGTGAAGTCTCGGGACTCCCGCATCCATTTCATGGCCTGATTGAGAGACTTACTGGTACTTTGACCCTCCATTAAATGTTCGTAAAACTTTCTCATAAACTGTAGAGTGGCATCGTCATCAATCGCGCACAGTGACGCAATAACAGATCGTGCACCGGCACCCAAGAAAGCACGTGCAATACCCACCACACCTTCAGCTTTGATCTTTCCTCGCCCGCTATGACAGCAGCTTAACACGACCAGCCTGGCATGCAATTTTGCATTCAACACATCTGCCATCGTCAAAAGATAATTTTTTTTCGTGGGGGCTGCGGGTGTTTTGGAACTCGCAGGATTAGGAGACAAAAGAATTTCCCCGGTTTCTGCACAACCATGGGCTACAATAGCTGCGGTTAAACGTTGCCACTTTTACCTAGGTAAATTCGAAAGAACAATAGCCGCGGCACGCTTAAGCGTGCAAGGGCTATTGTTAATTCAAATTAAGCGTGCACTCGCTATTGTTGTTTCGAGTTTACCTAGGTAAAAGTTGAAACGTGTAACCGCAGCTAATGTGTATTAAGGCAAACGAGTTTAGCCTGCTTAAAACCTGAGCGTTTGTTGCGTTTTTTCCTGTGAGAAGCTTAATCTTCAGAATCTTTCCAATCATTTCTACCCCTTCTTTAGCACTCGGAAGCTGCTCTACTACATTGCCTTTGATGCGGACAGTTTCCACCAACGGATCACCAACTAGCAGTGCACCAGACGTACTGTGGCACTCTTCCGGACACTCTGCCATCAGCTTTAAACTGGTTAACGTTGGAACCAGTCGGATTCTGACCGTTTCAGACAAATACCTGGAATGTTGATCCACAAGAGCAGCATAAGGAACCACGAGCAATGGACCATCAGGAACAATAATACGTTCATCATCTTGTATCAAGTGTAAAAAGACCACCCTTTCCTACTGATGATGGGAATTCATTCCCATCCGGACTCCGGTCGGGGAACTCTTTAGACTCTTCGTCTGCTGGCTAATCCAGGGAACGATTCTCCCACATGATGCTTTTAAAAACAACAATCTGTTTGTAAGTTTCTTGAGTTAAAGATCCCAAACTATCACTGATTTTCTTTTGCATAAACTGGCATTGCCGTTACTTCTGAAGTACCCAGGAATTGAGTGACTCCTGGTTTTCTGCAAGAAATATCGTCAGTGATGGAATGTGGCTTGAAATGCCAGACATTGTTTCTATCTGCTCTTCTGACAGTGTCCGAGTTAAGTAGTAGTAGAAGTAGAAGTAGTAGTAAACCTTTATTAAAGTGTCAGTAGTTCTAGCGTTTACACACTAATTGGTGACACTATATTACGATAAGAAATACATTAAAAAAAAGTTACAACTGAACTATTTTCTGAATAAAAACTCTAGTTACAAAATGCACCCTAATTACATATTACATCTACTTAAAAACTATGATAAACATTAAAATTAACTGTTGCAAATATAGCAGCTCTTATACCCCCCATCTTCAATTAAAACTGATAAGTGTCTTTTCCTTACCAACCTTTAAAAGCTTTCAGACTTTTCATATCACGTTCCTCCTTTGTCAACTTGGACCACAAAAAAGGTCCTACAGCCGAACCTCTCCTTACGGACACCTCTCTATTACGGACAGTTTCCTATGTCCCGACAAAGTTCTCACATATTTTCTTAAATAAAAAGAAAACCCTCTATAATACGGATCCTCTCTAATACGGACTACGGACACTAAATCTCGGCCCCAGTGAGCAAATTCATATATTTAACTTAACCTCTTTATTACGGACACTCCAGTTACCAGGTGATATAAGTTTGTGTATGTAATACAATTTCTTGTTTTTGGTTACAAACAAATATCGAAAGACGTTTTCAGAACTGTACTTTAAATTACTTTTTAACATGCAGCATTGCGTCGTAGTTCGTTTCGTTTCGGAACCGTGATTCGTATACAATATGTAGCTGAGATGTACAATGTAAGCTACTGATAGACAGTGTCTCAATGCTGTATGTATTTATAAATCAATTTACATGCAGTTAAAAGACGAGTGTGGGCCTGTTTTTAGTTACTGAACACTTAAAATTGTCAGTGGAGTATTAAAAGTGACGTCATCGTGGTAACCTCTATAATACGGACACTTTGCTCTGTCCCTTCGGTGTCCGCATTAGAGAGGTTCAATTGTAAATATGTCAGCGAATGTTTTCCGTACCT
Organism: Cladopsammia gracilis; assembly: GCA_022457155.1. Taxonomy (NCBI): domain Eukaryota; kingdom Metazoa; phylum Cnidaria; class Anthozoa; order Scleractinia; family Dendrophylliidae; genus Cladopsammia; species Cladopsammia gracilis. The sequence goes on from JAJGOT010000345.1 coordinate 806,388, forward strand.
TATAGTGTTAAAGCGTGGCATAATAAAGTCGGAGTTCCTTAGATTATATAGTTTTTTCCTTTCCCTTGAAGGTTGAAAAGGTCTTGAACATATTTCGGTAATAGATATATAGTTCTTGTAGCTTTGAACATCAGAATTGCTATATCTTGTATCCTTCTGTTATAAAGAGTCGACATATTGGCCTGTTGAAGTAGATTCTCATATGAGTTCAATCTGTTGTTAAGGCCCTGTCACACTATTGCGTATGAAAGAAACGTATGAGTTGCGTATGAAAATTCATAAAATAATTTTCATACGCACAAAATGCCATTGAAAATACAGCGTTCGACCAGCGTACTTGACCTATGAGTAACGTACCTCTAGCGTAACTCTCGCGTATTCAGCGTATGCCTAGCGTATGCTTAGCGTATAAACCATACGTCCGAATACGCACAAAAGTTTTAAGCATGCTTAAAAAAAAATTCTGCCTCGCCGTATGCCAGCGTATGCCACCGTATGCGACCGTGCTTAAAACGTATGCAACCTATGCCTAACGTAGCCCTAGCGTATGTCAGCGTATACGAGCGTATGAGTGATACTTTTCATACGCTAGCATACGCTTGTACTATACGCAATAGTGTGACAGGGCCATTAAATACTGTACGCAAAGCTCTCTCCTGTAGCCTCTCCAGTTTGTGCCTATCAAAAGCTCTGCAAAAATGCCAGGCTGTGCTGCAATATGTTTTACAGCCTGGCATTTTTTGGAGCATTTTTTTAAAAAGTGGGGTAAAATAGCAGCTTTGAATAGCTGTAGTTTAGCAGGGTCAGGTATAAGATTCCTTAGTCTCGTGAGCACTCCAATTTGCTGACTTGTCTTTTTACGCCATATTGTGATTCCAGGAGATCTACTAGAGCTTGTGCACGTCCCGACTCAACAGAAAGAAGCGCCTCGATAAATTTGCCTTGTTTTAATTGAACAAGCCACAACTTTCTGTAAGCCACATCACGTTCATTCCGAAAGTTGATATTCCATTTGTCTTTCGATTGAAGGAAAACTCTCATTTCATCAAACAATCTTACACTGGATTTGAAAAAATTCTCAGCTCTAGAATAATCGCCGAGAGAGTGATAAGCAATACCAAGGCAAAAATATGTCTTTCCTTCTAAATCTTTGCTTCCAATATCCTTGGCGATACTAAGAGCTTGTTGGTGAAACTCGATTGCTTTTTTGAAATCGCCGAGAGATTTATAAGCAAGACCAAGGTTCAAATATGCCTTTCCTTCTGAATATTTGCTTCCAACATCTTTGGCGATACTAAGAGCTTTCTGGTGAAACTCGATTGCTTTTTTGAAATCGCCGAGATAGTAATAAGTAATACCAAGGTTCAAACATGCCTTTCCTTCTGAATCTTTGCTTCCAACATCTTTGGCGATACTAAGAGCTTGCTTGTAAAATTCGATTGCTTTTTTGAAATCGCCGAGAGTTCCATAAGAAACACCAAGGTTCAAATATGCAGTTCCTTCCGAATATTTGCTTCCAATAATATCTTTGGCGATACTAAGAGCTTGCTGGTGAAACTCCATTGCTTTTTTGAAATCGCCGAGATAGTAATAAGCAATACCAAGGTTCGAATACGCCGATTTTTCTAAATTTTTGCTTCCAACATCTTTGGCGATACTAAGAGCTTTCTGGTGAAACTCGATTGCTTTTTTGAAATCGCCGAGAGAGAATAAATAAGCAACACCAAGGTTGTTATATACGTTTCCTTCTATGTCTTTGCTTCCAATATCTTTGGCGATGCTAAGAGCTTGCTTGTGAAACTCGATTGCTTTTTTGAAATCGCCGAGAGAGAAATAAGCAATACCAAGGTTGTTATATACCTTTCCTTCTATGTCTTTGCTTCCATTATCTTTGGCGATGCTAAGAGCTTGCTGGCGAAATTCGATTGCTTTTTTGAAATCGTCGAGAAATTCATAAGCAGAACCAAGGTTGTTATATACCTTTCCTTCTAAATCTTTGCTTCCAATATCTTTGGCGATACTAAGAGCTTGCTGGTAAAACTCGATTGCTTTTTTGAAATCGCCGAGAGAGTGATAAGCAAGACCAAGGCTGTTACATGCCATTCCTTCTGCGTCTTTGCTTCCAATATCTTTGGCGATACTAAGAGCTTGCTGGTGAAACTCGATTGCTTTTTTGAAATGGCCGAGAGAGTAATAAGCAAGACCAAGGTTGTTACATGCCTTTCCTTCTGCGTCTTTGCTTCCAATATCTTTGGCGATGCTAAGAGCTTGCTGGTGAAATTCGATTGCTTTTTTATAATCGCCGAGAAAGTAATAAGCAAGACCAAGATTTTTATATGCCCCTCCTTCTGTGTCTTTGCTTCCAATATCTTTGGCGATGCTAAGAGCTTGCTGGTGAAATTCGATTGCTTTTTTATAATCGCCGAGAAAGTAATAAGCAAGACCAAGGTTTTTATATGCCTTTCCTTCTGTGTCTTTGCTTCCAATATCTTTGGCGATGCTAAGAGCTTGCTGGTGAAATTCGATTGCTTTTTTATAATCGCCGAGAGAGTGATAAGCAATACCAAGGTTCAAATATGCCTTTCCTTCTGGGTCTTTGCTTCCAATATCTTTGGCGATGCTAAGAGCTTGCTGGTGAAACTCGATTGCTTTTTTGAAATCGCCGAGAGAGAAATAAGCAATACCAAGGTTCAAATATGCCATTCTTTCTGAATCTTTGCTTCCAATATCTTTGGCGATGCTAAGAGCTTGCTGGTAAAATTCGATTGCTTTTTTGAAATCGCCGAGAGATTCATAAGCAAGACCAAGGTTCCTATATGTCTTTCCTTCTCTATCACTGTCTCCTGCGACTTTAGCTTCACTCAATTCTAACTCGAAGTATTCTTGGGCTGTTTTAAAGTCACTGAGCTTGTAAGCTGTAATGCCAAGGAATGTCCACGTGATTTCTTGGGAAGCTCTGTTGTGTACTCCATGTTTGCATTCTTTTACTTGAGATAACTAAAGAATATGAACAACACACAGCCTTATGATCAGGACTAAACATCACATTGGTCAACTGCCAAAAAAAAGAGGAAATAAAGTTTATGTGTATATGTATGTATGTATGTATGTATGTATGTATGTATGTATGTATGTATGTATGTATAGTATGTATGTGTGTATCTATATATGTATGTATGAAGGCAAGAATACTGTCTGGAAACTACAAGGTCTGTCTATACAATCAGCTTCCGTTATTGCGAACACTGAGGAGTTTAAATCCCGCCGAATAAGATTGGCTGAAACAACTCCCGCTATTACGAACAACAAAGTGGTCGTTTTAGCAGAAGTTGATTGTATTATGAGGAACACGATTTTGACACTTGCTTAATCAAAGCAAAATCTGCTTAAAAATTAAAGAAGACACCTTGTCGTCCGTGGCTCCAGTCTCTGAATTACTCTTCCATTCATCTGCGCATGCTAGAGACATTTTTCCTAGTTCCAACAACGTGGTGTTTTCTCTGTCAATCTTTTCAAAGTTAAAATAGGTAACTTGTTTAAGATGTAATTTTGACTGCTTTTGCTATGATACGCAAAGCCTGAAAAGTTAAACGTACGGAGTAGTGTTAGCAGTGGATTTGTTTGTTGTTGAATTGACAGTCAAGTAGACTTCGAGAATTGTATTAGAAGCGTGTTTCTTTTACGGCTTCTGATTAACAATGGGGCTGCTACGATGCCAATGCATTTATCGTTTTGCGTTACGTCTTTTAATTATTTTTGTTACCAGATAAGAAATAAACTGAACACTCTGAATATGTTAATAAGGTAACTGCTATATTATATTGTAAGAATATGCAAAAGCTTTGCAGTCCTTTATCAGCTACAAATTATATACCACCTTACATCGTTACTTATTAGTCTAGAGGTTTTTTTTGGGAGGGGGCGGTGGCGAAGGGTTGAATTCTAGAAATGTTACTTCCTTCCTTATGCTTAGATAAGATTTGAGTGTGTACGTGCATAACAGTGCTTTTCAGCTGAATAATTACATTTAAAGATGGTTTCTCCTTTAATGTTTTGACGATGAGAACAAACTGATTTAACCGAAGGTGCTGTTTTCACGGAGGGACTTTTTTTGCTGATTGAAACTTGCCGGACTACATGTAGATGACTGCAAGGCAACTTTCAAAATACACGTTATTACGGAAACGACTTGTATTAGAAGAAAAATACAGATACCGGCTCTAGTTTTTCTGCACCTCGCAAGGCAAGCTTGCAATACAAGATGCCTCACAGGGACACACAATTTCTTTTGCAACTTGTCTCGCAAGGGTCACTTTCATTTCAATTTGCAGTCATGCAGTCAAAGAACAAAAGGACACTGCTAATCCTTTATCGCACCACGTGATGGCTTGCTCAAACAGATTTAGCGTCACACAGGCAGTCGCTCCTAAAAAACACATTTGTGAGATTATATGTTTAAATTAAACAGCGTATTTTACAGTGAAATAATGTCCTGCTCTTGTTTTAATGTGCTCCCCGCGCGATGGAAAATTTTACCATGCTCAGGCCGTTAACAAGAGGATTCACAGCTGAAAAGGAAAGCCTCATAACTAAGAACCAAACATTACCAGCACTGTAAAAATCAGGGATGGATATACACCTGCCAAACCTGCAGTCAGGCCTAAAGCCATCAATAACGAAGAGCCAGGTTTTACAAGTTTTACATTTTACACTTAGTTAGATACATATTGTAATTCAAATCATTTTTTGTTATAGCTTATCTTGAATGGACATTGGAATCTTATGGGGCTATATGACAGTAATGTGCGACAAATATAGACGACTTTTACATTTTATTCTTACATAAAGAAACGATTGATTGATTGATTGATTGAAGGGCATGACGTGAAGACAAAATGTTGACAAAACGTTTGATTTAACCGATTTCTTTGTTAATTAGACTAGAAAAGTGTAATTGAATATTTTTCATTTAATTTATGTTGAAAGCAGAGACCAGAGTCTTGCTAAAAATAATGTTACCTTCTAAAACAGATATTATCTTTAAAATTTTAATAAAAGGGAGATGTTATATTTTACATCAGTAGCCCTTCTAAGCTCTTCTATCTCATGCAGACCAAATTAATATTGGTCAAAATTTGTTTCATCCATTCTTTTTCTTCAAAATGGATTAAATGTATATAGCTTATTTCTGACCAATAGCCTAAGCCATGAGAGCAACTCCTCTGTGTTTCTTTGTAATAACATTAAGCTTCATTAGCCATTGAGACATGGTTAACTCGTCGCTGTTTCTAAGAGACTGTAAATTAAAAAAGTCACCTGTTATTATTGCTTTGACTAACGATGGTTGTAAGTCAGTGGCCGCTTTTGCATCTCTCATTGAGTCACTGTAATTGCCTGTGAAAGAATTAAAACGATTTTCGAAAAGGTGTCAGAGAAACAAAACAGAAGAATTCACTTGCAACACTGCGATGCAGTGAACCAATCAGAATTCAAAGCAATAAGAAGCCGACACCAAGTGGGGGAAAAACGTGGCAAATGAGTAACCATTGGTTTTGCTTTTATTTCTTTTGAGATCCCGAAAGTGGTGCGATTTGTTAAACCAATGACAACACGCCATAATAATTAATGCAAAAATTGAGATCGTGGAAGTGGTGTGAGTTGTTTAACCAAGGACAACACGTCCATAATAATTAATGCAAAAACTGAAAAATGAAAAGGAATTTGATCAGAAAAATTCAAAACGTCTCACCCAAACAAAAGTGTGCTTCTGCCCTGTTGCTATAAAGTTCAGCCTTAAGTTCGTCATCCTTCAAGTTCACTTTAATTCCTTCCGTGTAGAAGTAAACAGCGTTACTGTAATGCTTCTTACTGTATTCATCGTTACCTTCATTATTGTAAACCTCTGCTATCGCTAAAATGAAACAAATAATATTGAAAGATCGTTGGTGTGAAGTGCTACAAAACGGTTATCAAAAATACAAATATATATATCTGCTCACGTTACAGTGATCTTCTAAATACATATTCGCTTCACCAGTCTGGTACACTGTGCAATGCTGTGATAGGTAAAGACGCACACGAGCCACAGGTGACCCACTCGATCGTTTAACCAGTCTGACACACTGCGCATGACTATGATAGGTAAAGACGCACACGAACCACAGGTGACCCACTCGGTCGTTTAACCAGTCTGGCACACTGTATATGACTATGATAGGTAAAGACGCGCACGAGCCACAGGTGACCCATAGCACCCACTCGGTTGGTACAGTGATCTTCTAAATACATATTCGCTTCACCAGTCTGGTACACTGTGCATGACTGTGATAGGTAAAGACGAACACGAGCTACAGGTGACCCACTCGGTCGTTTAACCAGTCTGACACACTGTGCATGACAGTGTGATAGGTAAAGACGCACACGAGCCATAGTTGGCCCACTCGTTCGTATAACCAGTCTGGCACACTGTGCATGACTGTGATAGGTAAAGACGCACAAGAGCCACAGTTGGCCCACTCGTTCGTATAACCAGTCTGGCACACTGTGCATGACTGTGATAGCTAAAGACGCACAAGAGCCACAGGTGACCAACTCGGCCGTTTAACCTGAGTCTGGCACACCGCAGATGACTATGATAGGTAAAGACGCACAAGAGCCACAGGTGACCAGCTCGGCCGTTTAACCAGTCTGGCACACCGCAGATGACTATGATAGGTAAAGACGCACAAGAGCCACAGGTGGCTCACTCGGTCGTTTAACCAGTCTGGCACACTGTACGTGACTGTGATAGGTAAAGATGCTCACGAGCTACAGGTGACCCACTCGGTCGTTTAACCAGTCGGACACACTTTGCATGACTGTGATAGGTAAAGATGCACACGAGCCACAGGTGGCTCACTCGATCGTTTAACCAGTCTGGCACACTGTACGTGACTGTGATAGGTAAAGATGCTCACGAGCCACAGATCACCCACTCGGCTGTTTAACCAGTCTGGCACACTGTGCATGACTGTGACAGGTAAAAACGCACACGAATCACAGGTGACCCACTCGGCCGTTTAACCAGTCTGGCACACTGTGCATGACTATGATAGGTAAAGACGCACACGAGTCACAGGTGATCCACTCGGTCGTTTAACCAGTCTGGCACACTGCGCATGACTATGATAGGTAAAGACTCACACGAGCCACAGGTGACCCACTCGGTCGATTAACCAGTCTGGCACACTGTACATGACTGTGATAGGTAAAGACTCACACGAGCCACAGGTGACCCACTCGGTCGTTAAACCAGTCTGGCACCCTGTGTTTCACTGTGATAGGTAAAGACGCACACCAGCCACAGGTGACCCACTTGGTCGTTTAACCAGTCTGGTGCACTGTGCATGACTGTGATTGGTAAAGACGCACACGAGCCACAGGTAACCCACTCGGCCGTTTAACCAGTCTGGCACACTGTGCATGACTAAAGACGCACATGAGGCACAGGTGACCCACTCGGTCGTTTAACCAGTCTGGTACACTGTGCATGACTGTGATAGGTAAAGACGCACATGACCCACAGGTGACCCACTGGGCCGTTTAACCAGTCTGGCACACTGTGCATGACTGTGATAGGTAAAGACGCACATGATCCACAGGTGACCCACTGGGCCGTTTAACCAGTCTGGTACACTGTGCATGACTATGATAGGTAAAAACGCACACGGGCCACAGGTGACCAACTCGGTTATTTAACCAGTCTGGTACACTGTGCATGACTGTGATATTTAAAGACGCACACAAGCCACAGGTGACCCATTCGGTCGTTTAACCAGTCTGGCATACTGCACATGACTGTGATAGGTAAAGACGCACATGAAGCACAGGTGGCCCACTCGGTCGTTTAACCAGTCTGGTACACTGTGCATGACTGTGATAGGTAAAGACGCACACAAGCCACAGGTGACCTACTCGGTCGTTTAACCAGTCTGGCACATTTAACCAGTCTGGCACATTGTGCATGACTCTGATAGGTAAAGACACACACGAGCCACAGGTGGCCCACCCGGTCGTAGCCTGAAGCAACTAGGACTATTGTTACCTCCATCCCCCTTGGATGAGATGCTAGTCCATTGCAGGGTTACCTCAGCATTTTGTCACTGATACACATTAAGACACCAGGGTGGAGGGAGTTAATGTGGTATACTGTGAAAGTCGACCGTTATTTTTGAGGAAATGGTCACGCGCGTTACGTTTGATCACTGTTATGCATTGGTAACTCATGGACAGACTTCGATGTTCAAAAGATGGATAGCGCTTCCCAGTGGATAAATCTTTATCCAGTGGAGAACACAATTCGTTAACAATTATCCACTAGATAGCCTTTTATCTGGTGGATTACACCACCTCCCTTGTGAACAATCGTGGTCAGACTAAAAGGTGTATAATCAGGGGCTAAGGTATAATGACTGTAACCAGGTCAGGGGGGACGAAGGTTGAATTAATAACATTTCTCTTTAATATTGTATTGTACAATACAATAAGGCACATGCTTTGTGAACCTATACTTAACTTGAAATAAAACTTGTTGTCGTTGTTGTTTTTGTATTGCATTGTTATTGTATTGTATTTACCTTTGAAAGTCTCGTCATCAAAATCCAGAATCTGCTCACCAGTTGGTGTGATGTCACTTTCGCTCGCGGCTTTGATTCCACTCCTTGCCATGAATGCTGGGATTTCAAGAAAAGTCCTGTTTAGATTAATACATTTTTATTACTGTTCCCACCATGCAGCGGTACTGGTAAATTTTGTTCACTTTATAATCTATGCATGATTTAGATGCTAAATGAGAAACGATATTTTAATCATACTATGAGTAGCTTTTATTGTAGATCCAAAGTAATAAAATTCCTGGGAATGTGTTATCATCAGAACTGTTCCGATAATTAAATACCTTATTGGTACTAATTTTTGCGGGCACTTAATTTCGCGAAAAAAAGGTCGGCATATTTCGCGGGTCTTTATTTTCGCGATTTGGGTGCAAAATTATTTTCTTAGGGAATTAATTTTCGCGAAAATGAAAAAACAAAAGCAAAAGCAAAACACATGTTATTTCTAGAATTTTATTATTATTTTACACTTATCAACTCATAACAAAACCAAACTATAGAAACCGCATCGTGTACCATAGGCATAGTCAAAGACATTATCCTTATGCTTAACGTTCTTTGCAATCGTATAATTATACATATTTACATTGTAGCCGTGAATTAGACTAGAGCTATGTGTACCATTGGCATAAAGTTCTTGAGCCTCTAATCAATTTCTAGGGCAAGCTCGGTGTCAGTAAACGGGTGTATCTGTTTATCATCTGTAGGCATGCCATAGAGCTTTTACACGTTATACACAATACGTAGACATGTGTTTCTTCATTAAATTGAGAAAACAAGAAATATAGGAGGTATTAAATTCCGCGACATTAAAGTTCGCAGGAATTTTTTTTCGCGTCGCTTTAAGTTCGCGATTTTTTTTAAATCGCGAAAATCGCGAAATTAAAACGACGCGAAAATTAGTACCAATAAGGTACTTTTGTAGCCGGTTAAGAGACTTCAACCTCTTTCCCAGGAACTCTATTATTTCCGTCTCCTGCAGCTTGAGTTACGTTTTAAACCATCTACAACATACCTAAACCAGAAATGGACGGTTTTAGTTGTTGTTGGCTAAACGTAAATAAAAGTATGGTTTGAATTGGTCCGGGAAGCTTTTAAGGACCGTGAATCATTCACTGCCGAACACTTTGCAGATGTCAGGTAAGTTCATTTACAGTCGAACCTATATATAACGGCCCTGTATTAAGCGGCCACCCTCTATTAAGCGGCCAGTTTTCAAAGTCCCGATTTTTCGCTCATACAAACGCTGTATTTGTTACCTGTATTAGGCGGCCACCCTGTAGCAGTCCTATGTTTGTCTTTCTTTGTTATTTTTACCTGTATTAAGCGGCCACCCTTTGAACGGAAACTAAGCCACATGTCATTTTATGCGGTATTTTATTGTCTTTAAAATGCGATCCATCGTTACTATAAATAAATAACATGTACAAAGCTACTGTTAGCTGATAATCGGCCGTTTAGTATTGTTAACGCTTTGCAGATGTCCGCAATGTGCTGAAATACAGACAAAATCACGAACACAAAAAATGTTCGTTTTGAATATGCTTCACTCTTTAGCTAGAAATTCCTCTTTAATTAGTTTGTTCTTCAGCCATGTGATGGAGAATGAATCGCCTTTAAACGTATACTCGCAAGGGATTTTAACTGCACATTGAACGTTATAACTGCACTTTGAACGTAACAACTATGAAATGACGGAATGAGATATTTTGTACGTGTGAACTGTACTGTCATAGAAAGTATACAGTACTGTATACCGCAGAAGAGTAGAGGACAATTTATTGCACAGTACTTTTACACATGTTACGTTAATTGGCGCTGAACTTTGTTTAAAGTATTGATCGGTTAAAAGAGTGTTGATTGTCTTATTGATTCCTTGCGTGAAGTGTTTTTGTATGATACGCCATTACAATTTACATTAGACCACGCCCAGTGAGTATTTTTAGTGATCCTGTATTAAGCGGCCACCTGTATTAAGCGGCCAGTTTCTCAAGTCCCAAGGGTGGCCGTTATATACAGGTTCGACTGTACTTTAATTTCTACCCCGCATTTTGCTAGAAATGAGTTTCAAGAACTGACGACCGATCTCATTCTCGTAAGTGTATGTAAAGCGGCATTGGACGCAAGCGATATGTGCGCTATACCAGTCATTCATTCATAAACCGATCGTCTTTTTTATGCAAGAAATCAATTTTTATTACCAAAAGCCAAATTAATACGCAGTCCGTTGCATTGCTATCAAACTACAACTGTGTGCTACAAGATGCAGAGCTGGCCTTCGTGTAATAATATTCTCACAATTACTGACGTAGAAATTGTTATGAACTCGGACTTTTCTCCAGTAACAAAGCCGCTACATGTGGTTTATATTATTTCGATTCAGTATTGTTGGCTGCGCAGTGGGCGATGAAGAATATTTGGTGAAATTTGTGGACGGCTAAGAACTGGTTGCTCTTCTAAGCGTGTCAATATTTCTCAGTTAAAGGTTTTAATGTGGTTAAACAAATAGTTTAAGCAAAGTTAAACTTGAGCCAATGCGCCCTTGCGGTTTTCCCCATGGCAGTACGTGACCTGCGGGGCAGCTTCAGGGGTTTTTGCAGGATGCTTCTGTGACTCGTGTTACATCCTCGTGGCTTTTCTAGCTTGATCCTTGTGGATCAATTTTGCTTGATCGTTGCGGATCAATTTTGCTTGATTGTTGCGGATCAATTTTTGCTTGATCCTTGCGGATCAATATTGCTTAACATCAAGGCAAATCTTTGCGGATTTCGGCGTACAATGACACACCGGACAACTTGTAACAGCCGCGATGCTGCTGAAGCCGCCACTCATCGCTCTAAGGGAGCGCCCGATTCAGCGAACGACATTGCGGATCATAGCACATAGCACAGCTCTTGCTAGCGAATCTTGGCGGATTCTCGCTTCGAAATGCATTTAAGCCGCTGGTTGCAGAACCAATTGCCGTGCTGTTAAGCGAATCATCGCGGAGTCTTGCGGATCAATATTGCTTAACATCAAGGCAAATCTTTGCGGATTTCGGCGTACAATGACACACCGGACAACTTGTAACAGCCGCGATGCTGCTGAAGCCGCCACTCATCGCTCTGAGGGAGCGCCCGATTCCGCGAACGACATTGCGGATCATAGCACATAGCACAGCTCTTGCTAGCGAATCTTGGCGGATTCTTGCTTCGAAATGCATTTAAGCCGCTGGTTGCAGAACCAATTGCCGTGCTGTTAAGCGAATCATCGCGGAGTCTTGCGGATGGTTGCCGCTGGTATTGCGGATCAACGTTTTTGTTTTTGCGAGTCATAAATTACTCATGCTATCGAGGGGACGCTTGGGTCGCGCTTAGAGCTCGTTCGCCGCTCGCTTTTCCTGCTTGCTGATCTTGGCGGATCAACGTTTGCTTGGCGAGTCACGACTGACGCCTGCTATGGAAGGGGCGCTTGGGTCGCACTTCGGGCTCGTTCGCCATTCCGTTGCTTGCTGGCCGATCCGTGTAGATCCACGTTTGCTTTGCAACTCTGGATGGCCGCACTTCGAGCTCGTTAGCAGCTCAGTTGTTCGTTTCACGGATACGTTGTCGTCGCGAATGATACTAGTCCGAAACCTTTGGGGAAGCGTGCAACAATGGATGCTATCCGTGACCACGTTTTAATAGGTCAGGGAGCACCGTTCGCGGGAGAGCTCGTGTCAGGTAAATGGCCCGTACAATCAAGGTATGCTCCTCACTCTTTTTTGCTGTTTGTCAATATTTAAGCTTATGTTTGTGTTTACAGACCCGTTTATTGTATTCGTTGCGCATCAGTCGCTTGTGCGGTTTTCTCTGACTTTTTGTTTCGCGTTTAACCTTTGTATGAATTTTGAACGTCTCTTGGGGAGCAAAGCTGTCCTTGTTATAAAGAAGAGAAGGCTTGATTGAAGGCGCAACAGGCGATATAATTTTTGTAAACGCGCCCGCAAAAAGCTCGCGGGTATCTTCGTTTGACGGAAATCTATATTCTTGGGAACTGTTAGAAATTTTGCTCAGAATTTTCTGGGATTGTTCGTAAGACAACAAAATCAATGCGCCTAAATTAAAATTAACCATTCAGTTTAGCTTGCGGGATTATTTGATTGAGAGCAAATTTTAAAAGTTTTGGCGCGGAGCTGAGAAAACAAGCGACGAAGCCGGGAAAAAGAATCATGGATAGTCGAGCGGTTGATAAATATCAGTAAATATACAATGTCGGCAATATATAAATGACTGGCGGCCAACTTACTTAATTACATTTTATTGGTATAACTGAGCTTGAAATACTTAAAGACTAGCAAGCACTTTCCCTGGAAAAAGTGAACACTGGTCACTTGAACACAAAAGTACAAATACTCCAGCCAGCTTGCACTTAATATTATGGTTAATCTGAACTGGTGGGTGGCACGCCTCACACAGTTCGATGTAACGTAAAAGTACTAATCATTCACCCAGCTTGCACTTGAGGGGAGCATTGGGGCCTATTACAAACCGGAAGACCAGCTTGCACTTGAGGGGAGCATTGGGGCCTATTACAAACCGGAAGACCCCTCAAAATTTCCGTGACAACCGAAAAGCCGCAATAAAAGCTTTTCATAAAAACCGAAAAGCAGATCTGAAAAAAAGAAAAAAAAAGGAAACTGCAACGGTTACCAAAACCGAAATACCGGAAATTTTGAGTGCAAAAGTAAAAAAAACCGATCTCAAAAATGACAAAAACCGAGAAACCGAAAACCCGAATACCTCTTCTAGAAACAGCTTCGTATGATTGATAAAAAAAAAAGAAAGGGCGCAACTCATTTTATAACAAAGTGATACATCCAATCAAATCACTTAGATGATAGCGGAAAAAGAATGGCTTCTTGTGACGTGCAAAATGCTCTTCCAAATACTTGTTTTCAAAGGACTTTTTGCTCTTAAGTTGTCAAGTGTTTAAATACTAACTTTTTAATTATATTACTGACCGTAAACAGCGTAACTGATGCAAGAAACAGAACGAACTAATAAAAACTAACATGGCCACTCCATGTGTTCTCCACTTATAGAGACCCCCGCTGACCCGAAACATTGCGTCACTTAATCTTTGTTCCCAGATCATTATACAACATCAAGAGTCCATTATCCAATATTTCGGCCTCATAAACGAGTTTGTCCCACTTGAATTAACTCTAACTCTTTAAACCATTACATCATCTAGTTCTCTCTCTTATTTTAAACAATGCGTATTTGTGTCACACAACACATGTTTTTAATCCATCGAAACAAAATTTGGTTTATTTAAACTTTTACAACTGTGGCAACGAAACTTCACACATTTAACAACAACATTTGCCGTGCTGTCTTCTAGAGTTCGAAGCCTTATGCACTAATCAGCTGGGATTTACAGAACTAAGAAAAGTCTGCAGCCGATCGAGCGAGCGATCGAGTGAAATTTGCCCCGTCTGCTACACGAAAATTGTCATACATATATCTATACGCCCTGTCTAATAGAGTGGTTTCATATAACCCTTGAAATAGCAATTTGACAAATACACACTATTAGACACTAAATCCATTGTTTTCTTTCGTTTACTTTTGACTATTTGACAATCAGACGGTTTCATTTCATTCCACGAGTTTTCTGAATTCTCTAGTCGCTAAAAAGCCCTGTGTGCGTGTCAGTAATTAAAATTATGTGTTAACATATCACAACAATTACAGGTACGTCGCTGGATTACTGTAAAAGTACGCACCTTTGATGACTCTTGGGTAGTTTCTTCACTTAAATAAAGCGGGGTCAAACAAAAGTCCTTCTATTGAAATGATTTGCATGCGCCTTGTATTCAATGATCAAAAGAATTACACACTATTGCACAATGTATGTGCCGATTCCTTTTATTATTCACAAGCGCACTTTTTATAAATAGAATATTTAACTGTAATATTTTACGTTACAAAGTCATGACGCTCTTTTTGACTCAAGTGTTTCTGTCTTTGTTTATTTCATTTTCATGAAAATTACATCTCTACTAAACATAATCTTTTTTGTTTCATTCTCCAGCATTTTTTCTAGAACATTTGTGCGTCAAGTAAAACTATGGCTCCCTTCTAGGCTCTCAGTGTTTTCTTCTTTGCCTATGTTTTTCACGAGATTTAACTCCCATCTAAAGATAATCTTTTGGTTTCATTCTGCAGCGTTATTTCTAGAACACTCGTGTTCACGTGATATTTCACCTGTTGTCACGACGCCCTTCTAGGCTCTCATTGTTTCCCTTTTTGCTTACTTACTTTCACGAGAATTAAATCTTGAGCGATACATTCTTGATTTTAAGGTGATGTTACACGGGATGACTCTTAACGTATGCAACGTTGTTCTGTTAAACGTTGACACCGCGTGTTACTGAGCGCGCGGACAATTTTTAACGCAATATTTTGTTGCGACAAAATGTTGCAAGTGTTTGTAGAGGAATCAAACTCTTGCAACATGTTGCCGCAACAAATTGTTGAAATAAGAATCCAATCCTTTATTCTCAAGCGTTATTTCTAAAACACTTGTGTGTCACGTGATGTTTCGCGTCATAAAGTCAGGCTCTCAATGTTTTCTTTTTTAACATTTACGAGAATTAAGACCTCGAGCGCTATTCTTCAAGTTTCAGTTTTGAGCGTTTTGCCGGAAAGATGTGAAAATCAAATAATTTAACGCCAGACAATCTCACCTAAAGATCACTGACCGCTCAAAGTGGCGTTAAATGGATATTTTTTGAATTTTTCACTTCATTCTCGGGTGTACTCGAGTAGCTGAGCGGAAATCAAGCTATATCATTGCTAGAAGCTGGCTTTTGAAATATATCTGGTAAAAATAATATAAACATGGCCTTTTAACGTTTGGCATGAATTGTCATGGCTCTCAGATTTTCGGCGATTCTATGGATTGATTCAGCGACTGAGCCTCTAGTTAATGTCACGAAATCAGTTATATTTAAAAAAATATTGCCATTCCTCTGTAATATTTTCCCAAACGGGCCATTTTACGCTCTTTCTCAGCACTTTTTTACAATACAAGTGAACAGCAGCCGCCATATTAGATCGAGTATTTTTCCTTCAACCCTTCCCATGATACCCTGGGTGCTTCAATTCACCTTAGTATTCTCTCGACCGAAAAACCAATCAATAGCGACTGGGTACGAGTCTGGGCCCTGGGGACGAGGTCAATGAGCGGTTAGTGCCGTATAACGTCAACAATACTGTTTTTCTTTTTCCTCTGGACAATGTCTGGAACCCGGAGCCCTGAAAAAACCCCACTTTTTTGGTCTTGGAGCAAAGGAGCACCGATTTTTTGTATCTGGAGTCCTGGAGCTCTAAAACCTTTGGGTCTCTGTCTACTCAGTGACAAAATCCAATCAACTGACAACCTTTCTTGTTAATTTAAGTTATTTTGATGTTTTCCCCTACTTGGATTGCGTGACGAGCCCTTGATCGTCTGTATTAGAGGCTACCTTTAAGGTTGTTCATTTTCAAAATATCCTCAGATGTAGCTAACGTGGTACCCTGTGACAGAGATTTGCGTTATTTTTATTTTTTAAAATTAGCGTGATGATAATTGTTCTGTTGTGGAGTAAAAATAAATTTGGACCACGCCACTAACATGGGATACTTCTGACAACCGCCCCGTTTCTTTTGTATGGCACCCCTCCCCCCTAAAAGACATATTTCCATCTATAGACTCCAAAAAACAAAACAAAACAAAAAAAGCACTAAGGCAACCGTACCTTTACTGAAATAAAATCGAGCTACACCTGAATAAAATCGAGCTTAGGAACGACCTGTACATTTTGGGCGTATTTATTGCCTAATGACCTTCATGTCAACATTTTTGGTTGCGCCTTCTGCACATACTGACACACTGCATCATGCACACTGTAATCCTGCTGGTAAGTGATTATCAAATATTACACGCCGCCGTTATGTTGAATGCTACAAACGTGATCACTCGGGGCAGGGGCAAAAGGCTCTTGCTCAGGGAGGTTGCTTCCCCTGGGAAATTTGAAAACTAAGTCTTCTGAAATGGTCAGAAATGCATATAGAACAGCCAAACGTGAAAAAAATTATCAAGTACCAACACAAAGATAATTAAAGATACTCGGTGTATCACATCAAACTCATCGACATTAAAAGAACACCCCTCTAAAGCAGACACCTAAAATTGGTGTCATTCATTTTACTGTAACTGAACTCTCTTTAGACGGATCACTCTCCAAGTGAATAGAGCGTATGCACTCACGTGGCAAGCAGCTATGCAAATTTATTGGAACAAAAGAAAGTGTTAACATAAGAAAAGCGTTCAAATCCCACAGGATTGTTTTGGTACACCAACATGGCCGCCGTTCTATTGTTTTGGTACACCAATATGGCCGCCGTGACGTCATGTGCATACGCTCTATAGCTGGCCAGTTGGTCTCGACGGTGTCAGCCTTAAAGAAAGTTAAAGGGGCTATGTCGCAAGGTGAGTCTGTGCAATGAGTTCCTGTTATGTGACGTCACCTGACGTCACACATAACAAATTTCTATTGTTCCCTCCCCGATCGCGGCAAGTTTAATCGCGCTTGCACTCGTGTCGAACCACGCGAGGTAAACAAACACACGATCGATTTCGCTTTTAAATTCCTCCCCAACTTCCACCGCTACTGGAAGACATCGAATTTTTTGAAGGTACGACTAACAAATCGCAGAAATAATTTAACAAAAATCTAGCCAAGTAAATACTCTAACTAATTGTAAACTTGAGATCTATCCTTCCATGCAATACGACGGGATGGAACGGATTGCAGCGAATTCGACAGTAATGGCCGCCAACTTGATAAAAAGCCACCGGACGTTTTTCAGGTTGTTTAATAGTACCCAGTACTCACCCGCCATCCTCGCGACATAGCCCCTTTATCTGTATTCAATAGACGTTACACGTTCAGTTACACGTTTTAACTTTTACCTAAGTAAATTCGAAATACCAATAGCCGCTGTACGCTGAATTCAAGTCGATAACCGATAAAGCAACTCGGCCAGCAAACTGTCTGTTCTACTCCTGACATTTTGCGAGATCCCGGCTGGACAACTTATAACCAATAGGCTCCTGTTGGACAACTTAGCTGGCTGCACAATTTTTCTGCGGAAAATGTTTTTGCCATTGCGCTCTAACAATTGCGAATCTAACGAGTCAAAAAAAAATCTTGCTGCACACAAATTTGTTGACAAAACCGTTTGATTGACAGCAGTTGAATCTGCCAAGAGACTAGAGTATTCCCAATGCTTAATCTGTTGACCAATAAGCCATTTGCACGATGACGTCATATGACTACAACTACCAGAATCCTTCAGTTTTTTGTTTTGTAGTGCAAATTAAGGCCATTGTTATTTAAACCGCACTGGGATTACAAAATTTAAATAAGAAAGGAAAAACGAAATGAATTCTGGTAGTTGTAGTCAAATGACGCCATCGTGCAAATGACCTATTACAGTCGACTAGTCTTGTATATGCAAGTTATTATGCCGCGCTAAGAAACTGGGCACTGCAAGTACATGTCGAGGAAAACAATGGCATTCTGGGCGATGTCGTAGATGGCTCGTAGATTTTAACCAAGATACCATCAAAACATACAATCATCTGCAGACAGACTTCAGTAACTTAAAGCTCATATAAAAATAAGATAGATTATGGAAAAATGTATACCGTGCTAACGAATTTTCTATTTTTCTTTTATAGTTGTACAAAAATGAAAAAAAAAAAAACTCGTGCTATGACATTAGAACGATTTTCCTATGACCTTGAAAAAACGGTTCGCTGAGTCGGTTCGCCATTTATTTCATCCACCAGTAGTTGAAAGGTTTAAAACAAGCCTTGAATTGCTCGTTATCCCGCTAAAAACATCCCTAATATGAAAGAAGGCTTGTTCTTTTGAGCTATCAGAATGCTGAAAAGCGAGTAACTTCAAAGAGAATACCTACTTTTTATCTCGCAATCCGTTAGCTTTGCTTTGCGTGTTTACTAAACCAACCAAAAGCCGCGCGCGTTTGCCTCCGTTCATTAAACCAATCAAATTACTTTATTCCATTCTTTTGTTGTTTTGGTTGTGAAATGAAGTATATAAATGAGTCATGTCTTCCTCAAGATGTGTTTACGCGTAATCATGTTAAGGCCGTACGAAAATCGCTCTAAGGCAAATCGAAATCTCGCATTTGATTTTTTAATGGTGTTGAGTCGGCGGACAACAAGAACTGATCCCGTTCTCAGTGGTACCATCAGTGACTGGCGACCAAGGTTCACACGCAGCAATGACTAATGGTCCGTCTTACTGGACTAAAACGTTACTGAAAGAATAAAGAAAAATGTGTCAGCTTTAATGGCGTTCCAACACTGCTTTGGAAATGGATTCTTTTTGCCTTTTCTTGGTTTTCGATCAAATTTAAAAATGAAACCTCTTTCATGGTTAAGAAAACAGTGCCATAATTTAATGGAGTGTTAATTAAATCACACTTCATCACTTTCCTGGTATTCTAACGAATTTACGCTCTTTTCTCCGTTTTAAAATTAATTTGTAAATTTAAAATGCCTGGAATCCCACCCTCCCAAGCAATATAAGTTTTATATCGATAGGGAAGTGGTGAGGGGAGAGTAAAGGGGGCTGTTTCGTTCTGTTTGGGATCCTTCACTAGTACACCCACCTCCCTGCATTCATATACAACAAAAATTACAACGGACTCTAAAGGAAAATAGCCGATGATAAAATTAGTTATTACAAAGGGGAAAACCATACATTCTAGAAATAGACAAAAAATGTGCTATTTTAAAAGTAGGAATACAATGGAAACATTTAACGCTTTCATCATTACAACCAATGTGCTGTCCGTGTCCTGTGGTTCTTACCTTTGAATGAGGTGATACAATTGAAATGAAAAGCGTTCAACAATACGCCGATGTAGTGCTGTTCAACTGCACCCCAGGAACATGGTACTGAGTCTGTGAATATACGAGTTTGTGAATAAAATCCTAAAGTGTTAGTCACGTGACCAGTAAAATAAAACCTATTCAGAAGTTCTTTCCGGCAGTGCTGATTGTCTCTTTATGTTTTGTTAATTTTGATTTCCATACCAGTTTCGTGTTCGGGGATTAGAAATGGAAGGATTAATAGATTTCAGTTTTGTCCTTTCAGAGTGAGATCCTCACCTCGTTTGACTAAAATCAAACGCCACGTCATCGCCAATCAGCACAAATGGAGCCCAGTACTTCACGGCACTGTAGTCTCGGGATTCCCGCATCCATTTCATGGCCTCATTGAGAGACTTACTGGTACTTTGACCTTTCTTCAAATGTTTGTAAAACTTTCTCATAAACTTCAGAGTGGCATCGTCATCAATCGCCCACAGTGATGCAATAACAGAACGTGCACCGGCACCCAAAAAAGCGCGCGCAACACCCACTACACCTTCAGCTTTGATCTTCCCTCGCCCGCTGTGACAGCAGCTTAACACAACCAGCCTGGCATGCAATTTTGCATTTAACACGTCTTCCATCGTCAAAAGATAATCTTCCTCCGTGGGTGCTGCGGGTGTTTTGGAACTCGCAGGATCTGGAGACAAAAGAATTTCCCCGGTTTCAGCACAACCATGGGCTGCAATGTGTATCAAGGCAACTGAGTTTAGCCTGCTTAAAACCTGAATTTTTGTTGCGTTTTTTCCAGTGAGAGGTTCAATGTTCAGAATCTCTCCAATCATTTCTACCTCTTCTTTAGCACTCGGAAGCTGCCCGAATACCTTGCCTTTGATGCAGACAGTTTCCACCCACGGATCACCAACAAGCAGTGCACCAGACGTACTGTGGCGCCCTTTCGGACACTCTGCCATCAGCTTTAAACTGGTTAATGTTGGAACCAGTCGGATTCTGACCGTTTCAGACAAATAACTGGAATGTTGATCGAGAAGAGCAGCATAAGGAACCAAGAGTAATGGACCATCAGGAACAATAATAAGTTCATCATCTTGTATCCAGTGTGAAATCGGGCCAATGAGCACATCCGACAATACTTTCAAAGCATCACCCTTGCCTACTGATGATGTCAAGTCTTTCCCATCCGGACTCCGGTTGGGGTATTCCTTACACTTTTCATCTGCTGGCTCATGCAAGGAACGATTCTCGCACATGACGCTTTCAAAAACACCAATCTGTTTGTAAGCTTTTTGAGTTAAAGATTCTAAACTATCACTGATTTCCTTTTGCATAAACTGACATTGCTTGCATTGCCGTTCCTTCTGTAGTACCCAGAAATTGAGTGACTCCTGGTTTTCTGCAAGAAATATCGTCGGTGATGGAATGTGGCTTAAAATGCTAGACATTTTTTCTATCTGCTCTTCTGACACCGTCCGAGCTGAGTGTACGCCATATTGTGATTCCATGAGATCCATTAGAGCTTGTGCACGTCCCTTCTCAGCTGAAAGAAGCGCCTCGATAACCTTGCCTTGTTTTAATTGAAGACGCCACAACTTACTGTAAGGCCTTTCATGTTCATTCCGAAAACTGATTTTCCATTTGTCTATTGATTGAAGAAGAACCCTTATTTCATCAATCAACCTGACACTACATTTGAAAAAATCCTCAGCTCTAGAAAAGTCGCCGAGAGATTCATAAGCAATACCGAGGAAAAAATATGCCGCTCCTTCTGAATCTTTGTTTCCAATATCTTTAGCGATACTAAGAGCCTGCTGATAAACCTCGATTGCTTTTTTGAAATCGCCAAGAGAGCGATAAGCAAGACCAAGGCTCAAATATGTCTTTCCTTCTAAATCTTTGCTTCCAATATCTTTGGCGATACTAAGAGCCTGCCGATGAAACTCGATTGCTTTTTTTAAATCGCCGAGAGAGTGATAATCACGACCAAGAATATCATATGCCGCTACTTCTGACTCTTTGTTTCCAATATCTTTGGAAATACTAAGAGCCTGTTGATGAAACTCGATAGCTTTTTTGAAATCGCCAAGAGGGTAATAAGCAGTACCAAGGTTCAAATATGCCTTTCCTTCTAACGTTTTGTTTCCAATATCTTTGGCGATACTAAGAGCCTGCTGACAAGACTCCATTGCTTTTTTGAAATCGCCGAGAAGGAAACAAGTAAGACCAAGGTTCAAAGATGCGTTATTTCCTTCTGAGTCTTTGCATCCAATATCTTTGGCGATGCTAAGAGCCTGGTGATGAAACTCGATTGCTTTTTTGAAATCGCCGAGACAGTTATAAGCAGTACCAAGGTTCAAATATGCGTTTCCTTCTGAGTCTTTGCTTCCAATATCTTTGGCGACGCTAAGAGCCTGGTGATGAAATTCGATAGCTTTATGGACATCGCCAAGAGAAAAATAGGCAAGGCCAAGGTTCAAATATGCTTTTGCTTCTGAATATTTGCTTCCAATATCTTTGGCGATACTAAGAGCTTGCTGATAGAACTCGATTGCTTTTTTGAAATCGCCGAGTAAATAATAAGCAAGACCAAGGTTGTTATATGTCTTTACTTCTGAGTATTTGCTTCCAGTATCTTTGGCGATACTAAGAGCCTGCTGATAGAACTCAATTGCTTTTTTGAAATTGCCGAGAGAGAGATAAACAACACCAAGGTTGTTATATGCCCCTCCTTCTGAGTCTTTGCTTCCAATATCTTTGGCGATACTGAGAGTCTGCTGATAGAACTTGATTGCTTTTTTGAAATCGCCAAGAGAGTCATAAGCAGCACCAAGGTTGTTATATGCCCTTTCTTCTAAATCTTTGCTTCCAATATCTTTGGCGATACTAAGAGCCCGCTGAAAGAACTCGATTGCTTGTTTGAAATCGCCGAGAGAGTTGTAAGCAGCACCAAGGTTGTTATATGCCGTTCCTTCTGAGTTTTTGCTTCCAATATCTTTGGCGATACTAAGAGCCTGCTGATGAAACTCGATTGCTTGTTTGAAATCGCCAAGAGAGTCGTAAGCAGCACCAAGGCCCATATATGCCCATCCTTCTGAATCTTTGCTTCCAATATCTTTGGCGATACTAAGAGTCTGCTGATGGCACTTGATTGCTTTTTGGAAATCGCTGACAAAGTAATAAGCAGCACTAAGATTTTTACATGCCTTTTCTTCTGAGTCTTTGCTTCCAATATCTTTGGCGATACTAAGAGCTTGGTGAAGAAACTCGATTGCTTAATTGAAATAGCCGAGATGGCAATAAGCATGACCAAGGTTGTTACATGCCTTTCCTTCTGAATATTTGCTTCCAACATCTTTGGCGATACTAAGAGCCTGTTGAAAAAATTCGATTGCTTTATTGCAATCGCCGAGAGAGTAATAAGCAGCACCAAGTTTGTTATATGCCCCTCCTTCTCTATCCCTGTCTCCTGAGTCTTTAGCTTCACTCAATTCTAACTCGAAGTATTCTTGGGCTGTTTTAAAGTCACCGAGCTCAAGAGCTGTAATTCCAAGAATGTTCCACGTAATTTCTTTGGAGGCTCTGTTGTATACTCCATGTTTGCATTCTTTTTCTTGGGATGACTAAAGAATGTGAACAACACACAACTTTATCAGGACTAAACATCATACTGGTCCACTGCCAAAATTTTAGGGACGTTAAACGATGTGCTTTTAATTTGTACAAATGTGTGCTAGAACAAGCATGAGTTAAAAAATGTGCAGCACTAGTATTATGCGAGCCATGAATACTGTCTGAAAACTACAAAGGTCTACACAGTCTACCTCCGCCTGGCAGTTACCTCGCGATCGATAAGACTGACCACCCTGTTATTGCGAACACTGAGGAGTGACGGTGTCGGGATTTAAACTCCTCAGATTGGATAAGATTGGTTGAAAATAACTCTCGCTATTACGAAAAAACAAATTGTGGTTCCAAAGGTGGCCGTTTAAGCAAAAGTTGACTGAATAACGAGGAACACGATTTTGACTCTTGCCCTTAAATCAAAGGAAAATCGGCCTAAAAATTGAAGATACCTTGTTCTGCGTGTCTCGAATCTGTGAATTACTCTTCTCTTTATCTGCGCATGCCAGAGACGTTTTTCGAAGTTCTAACAACGTGGTGTTTTCTTTGTCAATCTTTTCAAAGTTAAAATAGATAACTTGTTTAAGTTGTAAGTTTGGCTGCTTTTGCTATAATACACAATGAAAAGTTTACAGTGTTAGCGGTGGATTTGTTTGTTGTCGAAGGGACAGTCAACTAAACCTTGAGAATTGCCTTGAATGCACGCTTCTGTTCAGCTTCTGAGTAACAATGGGGCGAAGGGGGGGGGGGGGGGGGGAAGGAAGGGGGGTACTTGGGTCAAGTTTTGCTGGGTATGTGCCGCTGGCCTCTCAGAGCCCCTACCCCATTATAGTCTATTCTGTGGCCAATTATAGACCCCATCGTAGTCACTTTTGAGTAAATGTAAATTTCGCAATCCCAACTTAGTCACTTTCTGTTTAACCATCTACCTTGAGTTCGGAACCCTTTTAACTAGGTCATCCTCAAATGAATTGACACATTTTTTAAATGTAGAAGACTTTACTCTTCAGCTACAAACCTTCTGGTTCATTTGTTAACCGAAAATATTTACAAGCTAAGACTACCCAAAAAATACTTGCCAGAATTTTCTTACCCCCAAAAATCCCGACAATTTGCAACCCCATTCTAGTAACTCTATTGAAAATGCAACCCCATTATAGTCAATCCAGTCGTGAAAATGCGACCCCATCCAGCGGCACATCCCCATTAGCCCATTACTAGGAAGTACCCACCCCCCCGGGCAATGGGGCTGCTCTATGCCCAAGCATTTATCGTTTTGCGTTACGCATTTTAATTTATATTAAAAATTTGTTACCAGATAAGAAATAAATGGAACACCCTCAATATTGTTTAAAAGGTAACTGCTATACATGTGATTTTTGTAAGAATATGCAAAAGGTTTGCAGTCTTTTATAAAATCAGCTAGAAATTATATATCAACTTATATCGTTACTTATTAGTCTAGACTTTTTTATTTGTTTTTTTGGTGGGGGCGGTAAAGGTTGAATTCTAAAAATGTTATTTCCTTCCTTTTGCTTAGATAAGCATGTGAGTTTGTATGTGCATATCAGTGCTTCTCTGACGAGTGGTTACATTTAAAGATGGTTTCTCCTTTTATGTTTCGACTATGACAACAAACTAATTTATCCTAAGGCGCTGTTTTCACGTGGGAGTTTTTTTGCTGAGTGAAATTTGCGATATGTAACCGGACTAGAGCATTGCAAGGCAACTTGCAAAATACACGTTATGAAGAGAAATGACTCGCCTTGTGAAAAAACTACAGATACTCTAGTACCTCGCAACGCAAGCATTCATTGCAAGACTAGATGCAAAGTGACAGGGACACGATTTCTTTTGCAACTTGTCTCGCAAGGGCCGCTTGCATTTCAATTTGCAGTCATGCAGTCAATTGAAAGAACCAAAGGATACTGCTAATCCTTTATCGCACCACGTGATGGCTTCCTCAAACAGATTTAGCTTCACCAAGGCATTTGCTCCTAAAAAATACACATTTGTGTGATTATATGTTTAGATAAAACGGCCGTATTTTATAGTGGAATAATGGTCTGCTCTTGTTTAATTGTGCTCTCCCAATGAAAAATTCTACCACGGCTTAGACCATCGTCGGGTCCTATACAAGAGGATTCACAGCTGAAAAGACAACCCTTATAACTGAGAACCAAAGAGTACCAGCACTGTAAAAATCAGGGATTGGTACACTGACAGCACCTGCCAAGCCTGCAGTCGGGCCTAAACCCATCAATACCGAACAGCCAGAACATGATGTAAGGACATCATCGATACGTTGGTAAAATGTTTGATTTAATCGATTTCTTTGTTAATTAGACTTTAACAGTGCTCGGTGATTGAATATTTCTTTCATTAATTTATGTTGACAGCAGAGACCAGAGTCTTGCTAAAAATAATGTTTCCTTCGAAAACTAATATTACCTTTACAATTTTAATAAAAGGGAGATGGTACATTTTATACATCAGTAGCCCTTCTATCTCATGCAGACCAAATTAATATTGGTCAAAATTTGTTTCATCCATTGTTTTTCTTCATAATGGAAATGTATATTAAAAGCTTATTTCTGACCAATAGCCTAAGCCAGAGCAACTCTTCGGTGTTTCTTTGTAATAACATTAGTCATTGAGACATGGTTAACTCGTCGCTGTTTCTAAAAGACTGTAAATTAAAAAAGTCACCTGTTATTATTGCTTTGATTAACGATGGTTGTAAGTCAGTGGCAGCTTTTGCATCTCTCAGTGAGTCACTGTGATTTCCTGTGAAAGAATTAAAGCGATTTTCAAATACGTTTCGGAAAAACAAAACCAGAGACTCTGAGGTAACACTGAGATGCAGTGAACCAATCAGAATTCAAAGCAGTAGCCGGCACCAAGCGCGGGAAAAACGTGGCGAACGAGACAGTAACCATTGGATTTGCTTCTATTTCTTTTGAGATCCCCGAAGTGGTGCGAATTGTTTATCCAAGGACAACAGGTCCATAATAATGCAAACATTGCGAAATGAAAAGAAATTTGACCAGAAAAATTCAAAATGTCTCACCCAAACAAAAGTGTGCTTCTGCCCTGTTGCTATAAAGTTCAGCCTTACGTTCGTCATCCTTCAAGTTCACTTTAATTCCTTCTGTATAGAAGTAAACAGCGTTGCTGTAATGCTTCTTACTGTATTCATCGTTACCTTCATTATTGTAAACCTCTGCTATCGCTAAAATGAAACAAATAATATTGAAAGATCGTTGGTGTGTACTGCTACAAAACAGTTATAGTAAATAAAAAATAGATATCTCTCTTCACGTTACACTGATTTTCCAAATTCATATTCGCTTAGCCAGTCTAGAACACTGTGCATGACTGTGATATAGTTAATAGGTAAATCGCACACGAGCCATATGTCGTGGAGCGACTAAAAGTTCATGGGGCGACTAGAAGTTCATGCACTGACGTGATCAATTTGATCTCTCTGATAGACTCATGTGCTTATGAATTATTAATGAGTTTTTGAATTTGCTATCAAAAATCTCTGGAAAATTAATAGCATGTCTCTTTAGTGTTGTATTGTATTGTATTATTATTTACCTTTAAAAGTCTCGTCATCAAAATCCAGCATCTGCTCACCAGGTGATGTGACGTCACTTTCACTCTCGGCTTTGATTCCACTCCTTGCCATGAATGCTGGGATTTCAAGAAAAGTCCTATTTAGATAAATACATGTTTATTATTGTTATCACCATGCAGTAGTACTGGGAAGCTTTGATTCACTTTACAATCTATGATTTAGATGCTTAATGAGATACGATACTTTAATCATGCTATGAGAAGCTTTTATTGTAGTTCCAAAGTAATAAAAGCACTGCATTTGTTGACTGACATTTCGAATGGAAGTCACCCTCAGAGTGTGTTATCATCAGTTAATGGAGTCTCTGGTCAATGACCGGTTTGGTCTGTTTACTGCTGTTTGCGTAGTCAGTCAAACTTCTTCAAAAAACGACACATAAAATTTTCCATAGTCACACAGCTGGGCCGCCATATTTACTACTATTAAACCACAAAATTTAAAGCGATATCTCATTCTGGGAATTATTGTGTTATCATTAGAACTGTTCCGATAATTACATACTTTCGTATCATTAAAAGACTTCAACTTCGTTTCGAGGGTCTCTTTTGTTTCCGTCTCCTGCGGCTTGAGTTACGTTTTAAACCAACTACAACATACATAACCAGAAATCGACGGTTTTAGTTGTTTTTGGAACGTAAATAAAGGTATGGTTTGGATTGGTCCTGGAAGCTTTCGAGGATCGTGAATCATTCACTGCCGAACACTTAAGAGATGTCAGGTAAGTCCATTTACCTCAATTAATACCCTACATTTTGCCAGAAATGAGGTTCAAGAGCTGACGACTGATCTTATTCTCGTAAGTGTATGCAATATAAAGCGGCTGTTGGACGCAAGTGATATATGTGCTTTTCCAGTCATTCATTCATAAAGTGGCCGCCTTTATCATGCATGAGATCGACTTTACCAAAAGCCAAATCAATCAATACGCAGTTCCTCGCTATCAATTTTATGATTGAAAGCCGGCTTCCCGTGTAATAAAAGCCTCCTTTTTTCTGACGTACAAATTGTTATGAACTCGGACCTCTCTTCAGTAACCAAGCCACTGGGTTTTATATTATAAAGAATGCAAGTTTAAACATTTTGTTGGCTGCGCAGTAGGCGATGAAGATTATTTGGTGAAATTTTGTGGACGTCTGCGCGAAATTTTAAGGCAAGGAACTACGGTTGCTCTTGTAAGCGTATCAACATTTCTAAGTTAAAGGTTTTATGAATTTTGAACGGAGGAGGAGCAAAGCTGTCATTGTTATAAAGAAGAGAAGGCTTGATTGAAGGCGCAACAGGCGATATTATTTTTGTAAACGAGCCCGCGAGAAGCTCGTGGGCGTCTTCGCGTACTCATAAAGTATGAAATCCACATTCTCGAGAACTGCAAGAAATTTTGCCTTGGATTTTCTAGGATTTGTTCGTCAACAAAACAAAATGAATGGGCTTAAATTAAAATTAGCCAGTTAAGCTTGCTGGATTATTTACTTCAGAGCAAATTTTAAAAGTTTTGGCGGCGGAGCTGAGAAAACAAGCGACGAAGAAACAAAACAAGAACATAAAAAAGAGAACGAATTAAAACTAGTGGCATGTCTTCTCTACTTATAGCGACCTCCGCTGAACATTGACCTCCGAAACATTGGGTAACTTAATTTTTGTTCCCAGACCATTTTATAACATTAAGAGTCCAATATCCAGTTTTCCGGCCTCGATAACGAATTTGTCCCCACTAGAGATAACTCTATAAACTCTTTAAAACATTACATCATCTAGTTCTCTCTCTTATTTCAAACAATGCGTATTTGTGTCACGCTAAGACATGTTTTTAATTCATCGAAACAAAATTTGGTTTATTTAAACTTTTACAAATGGCAGCGAAACTTCGCACATTTACCAACAACATTTGCCGTGATGTAGCGTTTTCCTAAGTCTTGAAAAATCCGGGTGAAGGCATCCAGAGCTCAAAGCGGCTTATGCACTGGTCAGCGGAATTACTAAAAAATAGTCTACAGCCAATCGAGTGAGCAATCGAGTGAACTTTGCCCCCGTCTGCTACACGAAAATGCGCATACATCCATCTATACATATATCTATACGCCATGTCTAATAGAGTGGTTTCATATAACCCTTGAAATAGGAATTTGACAAATACACACTATTAGACACTGAATCCATTGTTTTCTTTCGTTTACTGTTGTCTATTTAGCAATGCCCGTTTCATTTTATTCCCCAAGTTTTCTGAAATCACTCTAGTCGCTAAAATGCCCTGTGTACGCGATAGTAATTAAAGTTATGTATAAATGTATTGCAACGATCACAGGTACGTCGCTGGATTATTGTAAAAGTACGCACCTTTGATGACTCTTGGGTAGTTTCGTCACGTAAAATAGAGCGAGATCAAACAAAAGTCCTTCAATTAAAAATGATTTGCAGAGCGCCTTGTGTTCAAACCAACAGAAGACTTACACCCTATTGCACAAAGTATGTGCCGAGTCCTTTTATTAAGCACAAGCGCACTTCTTATAAATAGAACACTGTAATATTTCACGTTACTAAGTCATGACGCCCTTTGTGGCTTTCAGTATTTCCTTCTTTGCTTATTTCACTTTCATGAGAATTAATCTCTACTGAACATAATCTTTTGGTTTCATTCTCCAGCATAATTTCTAGAACATTTGTGTGTCTAGGCTCTCAGTGTTTCCTTTTTTGCCTATGTTTTTCACGAGATTGAACTCTCACCTAAAGATAATCTTTTGGTTTCATTCCCCAAGATTATTTCTAGAACACTTGTGTTCACGTGATATTTCACCTTTTGTCACGACTACCTTCTAGCCTGTCAGCGTTTCCTATTTTGCTTATTTTACTTTCATGAGAATTAAATCTCTTGCGATAATTTTTTTGTTTTAAGGTGATGTTACACGGGACAACGATGACAAAAACCGAAAATGCCCCCTCTCTAAATAGTCAACTCATGGTTCATCTGAACTGGCGGGCGGCCCGCCTCATATTTCGATGTAACCGTCATAAAAGTACGAATCATGCAGCCATGGTTATAACAGGCTATCGCGGAATAAAAGCAGCCGTAAAGAAATGAAAAGGCGAAATGCTATATCAAAAGAAAGTAAACGATGTAAGAAGGAGGTGCTCCATTAAGGAGAGGTGGCAGTTATGGGGAGGTCATCAATTAGAGCATTTGAGTGAGTGACTGAGAAGTCGGGACATGAAAAACTGGCCGTTGTGGAGGGGTGGCCGTTATGGGGAGGTGACCGTTAGTTGAGGTTCTACTGTGATTGATGACCTCCCCATAAACGGCCACCTCTTTACAACGGCCAGTAAGGTCTGTCCTAAGGTGGCCGTTGTAAAGAGGTTCGACTGTACGTTGTTTACTATGGTGCACCAACATTGTTGCACAACATTTTGTTAGTTCAACAATGTTAGAATGTTTAGCATGCCATGTTAGATCAGTAATGTTTGACCAACATTTTTTGTTGGATAAATGTTTTGATTTCCATTAAACATTTCCGCTGACTTTTAACAACGTTAGAGCGATGTTGAATAACGTTTATCCACCCGTCCAACTTTTGTTATACAACAAATGCTCGATGCGTTATATAACGATGTTCGGGAATGCACTTCATCTAAGCCTACATATAATGTCCCTTGCAGTATCCAATTTAGCACCCTCAATCCCCTCTGGAAGACGTTTTAGACGTTTGAAATATTACGTTTTGACAAAACTGACACAGCTTTGTCTCAAAGCACACATGGCAATAAAGACAACTGCAGCTTGCAGGTAGGGTATGTTTTGGCCAAAGGGTGCAGTCCGTCCAATGTAGAGGGGAGGAACCATTGGAAACGAATCCCTGGGGACAAGGTCAGTGTGCGGTAGAAATTAAAGTGTATTAAAAGATAGTTAATAGAACAAACTATATGATGAATATATGATCTTCATATATTCATATTCGTAGAATACACTAGTTATGAAGCCCAACAAATTTCAAAAAGCATGTACAAAGCTACTTTGTTTTATGTTGAACGAACTGTGACCGTGCACATTGTTTTGTTCAAAGTGTGAGCTCAAAAGTTTCTTCTGGTCAGTTGCTCATATGCATTTCAATACACTTTGTGTGCACGGTCAAGGCAAACGAACAAAAGAAATGGAAAACAAAAACATATAACAAAGGACTGACTGAGTTTCATAACCAGTTTATTCTATTAACTATGGTATAAACAATAACTGTATTTGCAACGGAACACCCAAGCACAAGTAGTAAAGGATCTAATCAGCTATAAAATAATGAAACGATTTGATAAAAAAGCAAGGCTGATAAACAGTACGGAAACGACTATATTTATTATTTATTGGATATTTCACAAATATAGTCGTTTCCGTACCGTTTAATTAGCCTTGCTTTTTTATCAAATCGTTTCAGAAATAAACAAATTCGGCTAACGCAATGTTGTACCCAATTCAAACCTTCTAGGAATAAGATTCTTTGTTCACAATATTTCCATATAATTTCCATGTCAATGCTTCATTGATATGGAAATATGACGAACAAAGAGTTCTAATCCCAAAAGGTTTCAATCCCGGGGTGGGACACCCATATAAAAATGACAGGGGTGCTCGTCGTACCTTTTTAGGGGTCAAAATTTGTAGATTGGTACCGCTTAGGGTACTAAAATCTAAAATGACCACCGTTAGAATTTTCGCGGTACCTTTTAGGGTGGGAGCCGAAAAAAAGATAAAATATGACATGCGTTCTTTTAGAATTGGTGCCTCTTTGGGGTAAAAATTATTTTGAGCCACGCGCATCAAACGAGATTCTGGTACCTTTTAGGGTGTTTTTCGAAAATTTCCGACGAGCACCCCCGTCATTTTTATATGGGAGTCCCCCCCCCGGGGTTTGAATTGGGTACAACAATGCGTTAGCCGAATTTGTCCATAAACGCCAATTAGTGATATTAATTAATATCACATAAAAACTTTCTGGCGTGACATTCCGCTTTCAGTTAAATTGTACCACGGTTACCGTAAGGAAGTTATAAATTTCCTTGAGTCCATTCTTCCCAACCTCAGGCTAAGGTTAATGTAAGATAAAGTCTGGTTACACTCGTGCAGTTATATTTTGTAACGCTTTAGGTCACGTTGCAAATTTATTGGTAATATCAATCGCTAAGACGAACGTACTTCCTAAGAGCTCATCCCGTGCTTCTCTCCCATGAAGGGGAGGTATGGGGAACGGATTGCGTGACGAGCCCTTAGGACGTCTGTATTGGAGGCTACCTTTCAAGTTGTTCATTTTCAAAATATCCTCAGATGTAGCTATCGTGGTACCCTGTGACAGAGCTTTGCATATTATTTTTTAAAATTAGCGTGATAAAAATTGTTCTGTTGTGGAGTAAAAACAAATTGGGACCACGCCACGAACATGGGATTCTTTTGACAATCGCCCCCGTTTCTTTTGTATGGGAGTCACCCTACCTCCAAAAAATAAATAAAAGAGAATGTTTCCATCTATAGCCTCAAAAAAACTATCAAAACAAACCACTACGGAAACCTTACCTTTACTGAAATAAAATCGAGCTACACCTAAATAAAATTATCGAGCTAAGGAAAGACCTATAAATGTTTTGCGTATTTATTACCTAATAACATACATGTCATATTTAGGTTGCGCCTTAATTCAGCACACACTGACACACTGTAATCATGCTGGTAAGTGATTACCAAAATCTTAAGCGCTGCCGGTATATTGAATGCAACAAACGTGATCACTCGTGGCAGTGGCAATAGGCTCTTGCTCGGGGAGGTTGCTTCCTCTGGAAAATTTGTAAAATAAGTCTTCTGAAATGGTCAGAAATGCATATAGAACAACGAAACGTGAAGAAAATTATGAAGTACCAACATAAAGATACTTGGTGTATTACATAATTACATCAAAATCATCGACATTACATATTACAAAGTTGAATAGAAATAGCCGCTTCAGAAAAACACGCCACTGAGGCGGACACTAAAAAAATGGTGCCACTCATTTTGCTGTAACTGAACTCTCTTTCAGACGGACACCTCTCTAGAAAAAGTAAATAGCTATCGCTCGTTTTGGTTTCGATGGTGTCAGTCTTAATGAAAGTTAGTTGTATTCAATAGTCAATAGCTGCGGTTACTCGTTTTAACTTTTACCTAGGTAAATTGCACGCTTAATTTAACTCGGTAACCGATAAAGCAACTAGGGCAGCAAACTGTCTGTTTTGCCCCAGTGCGAGATCCCGGCTCGATACAACTGATTTACGTGGAGAATGATCCTTGGACACAATAGGCTCCTGTTGGACAACTGTACTGATTGCACAATTTCCATAAAGGAGCTGGAGATGTCTCCCATATTAAGGGATAACCCGTAGATATTTAACAAGATACCATTAAAACATACAATGATCTGCAGACAGACTTCAGTTCCTTAAAGTTCATATTAAAGTAAGTCAGATTATGTATACTGTATACCGTGCTAATGAATTTTTTAATTTTTTTTTATAGCTATACAAAAATGAAACTACAACTCTTGCTATGACGTTAGAGCGATTTTCCCATGACCTTGAAAAACGGTTTCCCTGAGTGTTCGCCATTTCTTTCATCCGCCAGTAGTTGAAAGAATCAAAACAAGCTTTGCTGGTTTCCCCTTTAAAATACTCTAATAAGAAAAGAGGCTTGTTCGATTGATCTATCGGAATGCTGAAAAGCAAGTGACGTCAAAGAGAATAGCTACTATTTAGCTCACAATCCCTTCGCTTTGCGTGTTTACTAAACCAAGAACGAAAGGCCGCGCGCGTTTGCCTCCGTTCGTTAAACCAATTAAATAACTTCCTTTCAGATCGTTTGTTGTTTTGGTTGTCAAATAACGTATATTCTTCAAGTTATGTTTACGCGTACTCATGTTAAGGCCGTACGAAAATCGCTCTAATGCAAATCTAAATCTTGCATTTGATAATGGTGTAGAGTCGGACAACAGGAACTGATCCTGTTCTGAATATGAATATATATGAAAATCATATATGTGAACTGCGGATGAACTATTCTGTTAAATTGTTCAATAATTCATGTGAACTGTTCTGGTACCATCAGTGACTGGCGACTAAGGTTCACACGCAGCAATGACTCATCAAATTCGAATGGTCCGTCACTGGACTGAAACGTCACTGAAAAGGATAAAGAAAAAAGTGTCAGCTTTAATGGAGTTCCAACACTGCTTTGGAAACGGATTTTTTGGCTTTTCTTGGTTTTCGATCAAATTTGAGATTGAAGCCTCCGTCATGATGGATTTACACTCTTTTCGAGCCCGTTTTAAAGTTAATTTGCAAATTAAAATGCCTGGAAACCCACCCTCCCAAGCAATATCATTTCTATCGTACACTGATAGGGGAGGGAAGCGGGGAAGGGGAGGGGGTGTTTTGCTCTGTCTGGGGTCCTTCACTACTACACCCACCTCCCTGCAATCATATACACCAAAACTCACAACAGACTCTAAAGGAAAATAGCCGATGATAAAATTAGTTGTTACTAAAAGAAATGCTATTTTAAAAATAGAAATACATGCTGTCCGTGTCCTGTGGTTCTTACCTTTGAATGTGGTGATACAATTGGAATGAAAAGTGTTCAACAATATGCTGCTGTGGTGCTGTTCAACAGCATCCCAGCAACATGGTACCGAGTCTGTGAATACACGAGTTTGTGAATAAAATCCTGAAGTGTTAGTCATGTGACCAGTCAAATAAAACCTATTAAGAAGTTCTTTCCGGCAGTGCTGATAGTCTCTTTATGTTTTGTTCATTTTGATTTCCTTAACAGTTTCGTGATCGGGGATTAGAAATAGAAGGATTAATAGATTTCAGTTTTTTCCCTTCAGAGTGAGATCCTCACCTCGTTTGGCTAAAATCAAACGTCACGTCATCGCCAATCAGCACAAATGGAGCCCAGTACTTCACGGCACTGTAGTCTCGAGATTCCCGCATCCATTTCATGGCCTGATTGAGAGACTTACTGACACTTTGGCCTTCCATCAAATGTTCGTAAAACTTTCTCATAAACTTCAGAGTGACATCGTCATCAATCGCCCAAAGTGACGCAATAACAGATCGTGCACCGGCACCCAAGAAAGCACGTGCAATACCCACCACACCTTCAGCTTTGATCTTCCCTCGTCCGCAATGACAGCAGCTTAACACAACCAGCCTGGCATGCAATTTTGCGTTTAGCACATCTTCCATCGTCAAAAGATAATCTTCCTGGGATGCTCCGGGTGTTTTGGAACTCGCAGGATTAGGAGACAAAAGAATTTCCCCCGTTTCAGCACAACCATGAGCTGCAATGTGTATTAAGGCAACTGAGTTTAGCCTGCTTAAAACCTGAGCTTTTGTTGCGTTTTTTCCAGTAAGAGGCTCAATGTTCAGAATCTCTCCAATCATTTCTACCTCTTCTTTAGCACTCGGAAGCTGCTCTACTACATTGTCATGGATGCGAACAGTTTCCACCCACGGATCACCAACAAGCAGTGCACCAGACGTACTGTGGCGCCCCTCCGGACACTCTGCCATCAGCTTTAAACTGGTTAATGTTGGAACCAGTCGGATTCTGACCGTTTCAGACAAATACCTGGAATGTTGATCCACAAGAGCAGCATAAGGAACCACGAGCAATGGACCATCAGGAACAATAATACGTTCATCATCTTGTATCAAGTGTAAAATCGGGCCAATGAGCACATCCGACAATACTTTCAAAGACCACCCTTTCCTACTGATGATGGGAATTCATTCCCATCCGGACTCCGGTCGGGGAACTCTTTAGACTCTTCGTCTGCTGGCTAATCCAGGGAACGATTCTCCCACATGATGCTTTTAAAAACACCAATCTGTTTGTAAGTTTCTTGAGTTAAAGATCCCAAACTATCACTGATTTTCTTTTGCATAAACTGGCATTGCCGTTACTTCTGAAGTACCCAGAAATTGAGTGACTCCTGGTTTTCTGCAAGAAATATCGTCAGTGATGGAATGTGGCTTGAAATGCCAGACATTGTTTCTATCTGCTCTTCTGACAGTGTCCGAGTTAAGTAGTAGTAGTAGTAGTAGTAGTAGTAGTAGTAGTAGTAGTAGTAGTAGTAGTAAACCTTTATTAAAGTGTCAGTAGTTCTAGCGTTTACACACTAATTGGTGACACTATATTACGATAAGAAAGACATTAAAAAAAAGTTACAACTGAACTATTTTCTGAATAAAAACTCTAGTTACAAAATGCACCCCATTACATATTACATCTATTTAAAAACTATGATAAACATTACAATTAACTGTTGCAAATATAGCAGCTCTTATACCCCCGATCTTCAATTAAAACTGATAAGTCTCTTTTCCTTATCCAACCTTTAAAAGCTTTCAGACTTTTCATACCACGTTCCTCCTTTGTCAACTTGGACCACAAAAAAGGTCCTACAGTCGAACCTCTCCTTACGGACACCTCTCTATTACGGACAGTTTCCTATGTCCCGACAAAGTTCTCACATATTTTCTTAAATAAAAAGAAAACCCTCTATAATACGGATCCTCTCTAATACGGACTACGGACACTAAATCTCGGCCCCAGTGAGCAAATTCATATATTTAACTTAACCTCTTTATTACGGACACTCCAGTTACCAGGTGATATAAGTTTGTGTATGTAATACAATTTCTTGTTTTTGGTTACAAACAAATATCGAAAGACGTTTTCAGAACTGTACTTTAAATTACTTTTTAACATGCAGCATTGCGTCGTAGTTCGTTTCGTTTCGGAACCGTGATTCGTATACAATATGTAGCTGAGATGTACAATGTAAACTACTGATAGACAGTGTCTCAATGCTGTATGTATTTATAAATCAATTTACACGCAGTTAAAAGACGAGTGTGGGCCTGTTTTTAGTTACTGACACTTAAAATTGTCAGTGGAGTCTTAAAAGTGACGTCATCGTGGTGACCTCTATAATACGGACACCTCTAATACGGACACTTTGCTCTGTCCCTTCGGTGTCCGTATTAGAGACGTTCAACTGTAAATATGTCAGCGAATGTTTTCCGTAACTTATAGTGTTAAAGCGTGGCATAATAAAGTCGGAGTTCCTTAGATTATATCGTTTTTCCCTCGCCCCTTGAAGGTTGAAAAGGTCTTGTACATATTTCGGTAATAGATAGTTCTTAGCTTTGAACATCAGAATTGCTATATCTTGTAACTTTCTGTTATAAAGAGTTGACACTGATATTGGCCTGCTGACGTAGATTCTCATATGAGTCCAATCTGTTGTTAAATACCGTACGCAAAGCTCTCTCCTGTAGCCTCTCCAGTTTGTGCCTAGCAGAAGCTTAAATTTGCAAAAATGCCAGGCTGTGCTGCAATATGTTAAGTGGGGTAAAATAGCAGCTTTGAATAGTTGTAGTTTAGCATGGGCAGGTATATGATTCCTTAGTCTCGTGAGCCCTCCAATTTGCTGACTTGTCGTTTTACGCCATATAGTGATTCCAGGAGATCTTTTAGAGCTTGTGCACGTCCCGACTCAACAGAAAGAAGCGCCTCGATAAATTTACCTTGTTTTAATTGAACAAGCCACAACTTTCTATAAGCCACATCACGTTCATTCCGAAAGTTGATATTCCATTTGTCTTTCGATTGAAGAAAAACTCTCATTTCATCAAACAATCTTACACTGGATTTGAAAAAATCTTCAGCTCTAGAATAATCGCCGAGAGAGTCATAAGCAAAACCAAGGCTATAATAAGCCTTTCCTTCTGAATCTTTGCTTCCAATATCTTTGGCGATGCTAAGAGCTTGCTGGTGAAACTCGATTGCTTTTTTGAAATCGCCGAGAGATTGATAAGCAAGACCAAGGTTGTTATACGCATTTCCTTCTGAGTATTTGCTTCCAATATCTTTGGCGATGCAAAGAGTCTGCTGATGAAACTCGATTGCTTTTTCGAAATCGCCGAGAAAGTAATAAGCAATACCAAGGTTCAAATATGCACTTTCTTCTAAATCTTTGCTTCCAATATCTTTGGCGATACTAAGAGCCTGCTGATGAAACTCGATTGCTTTTTTGAAATCGCCTAGAGATTTATAAGCAAGACCAAGGTTGTTATATGTCGCTCCTTCTGACTCTTTGCTTCCAATATCTTTGGCGATTCTAAGAGCTTGCTGGTAAAACTCCAATTCTTTTTTGAAATCGCCGAGAAAGTTATAAGAAAGACCAAGGTTGTTATATGCAATTCCTTCTGAGTGTTTGCTTCCAATATCTTTGGCGATACTAAGAGCTTGCTTGTAAAACTCGATTGCTCTTTTGAAATCGCCGAGAGAGTCATAAGCAAGACCAAGGTTGTTATATACCTTTCCTTCTGACTCTTTGCTTCCAATATCTTTGGCGATACTAAGAGCTTGCTGGTAAAACTCGATTGCTTTTTTGAAATCGCCGAGAGATTTATAAGCAAGACCAAGGTTGTTATATGCCGCTCCTTCTGGCTGTTTGCTTCCAATATCTTTGGCGATGCTGAGAGCTTGCTGGTGAAACTCGATTGCTTTTTTGAAATTGGGGAGAGATTGATAAGCAGCACCAAGGTTGTTATATGCCTTTCCTTCTGAATCTTTGCTTCCAATATCTTTGGCGATGCTTAGAGCTTGCTGGTGATATTCGATTGCTTTTTTGAAATCGCCGAGAGAGTGATAAGCAAGACCAAGGTTGTTATATGCCCGTCCTTCTGACTCTTTGCTTCCAATATCTTTGGCGATGCCAAGAGTCTGCTGATGAAACCCGATTGCTTTTTGAAAATCGCCGAGAGAGTAATAAGCAGCACCAAGGTTCGAAACTGCCTTTTCTTCTGAATCTTTGCTTCCAATATCTTTGGCGATACTAAGAGCTTGCTGGTGAAACTCGATTGCTTTTTTGAAATCGCCGAGAGATTGATAAGCATTGCCAAGGTTGTTATACGCCCCTCCTTCTGACTCTTTGCTTCCAGTATCTTTGGCGATGCCAAGAGTCTGCTGATGAAACTCGGTTGCTTTTCTAAAATCGCCGAGATAGTAATAAGCAACACCAAGGTTCAAATATGCCTTTCCTTCTGAATCTTTGCTTCCAATATCTTTGGCGATACTAAGAGCTTGCTGGTGAAACTCGATTGCTTTTTTAAAATCGCCGAGAGATTTATAAGCCAGACCAAGATTGTTATATGCCGCTCCTTCTGACTCTTTGCTTCCAATATCTTTGGCGATTCTAAGAGCTTGCTGGTAAAACTCCATTTCTTTTTTGAAATCGCCGAGATAGTTATAAGAAAGACCAAGGTTGTTATATGCAATTCCTTCTGAGTGTTTGCTTCCAATATCTTTGGCGATACTAAGAGCTTGCTTGTGAAACTCGATTGCTCTTTTGAAATCGCCGAGAGAGTCATAAGCAAGACCAAGGTTGTTATATGCAATTCCTTCAGACTTTTTGCTTCCAATATCTTTGGCGATGCTAAGAGCTTGCTGGTGATATTCGATTGCTTTTTTGAAATCGCCGAGAGATTTATAAGCAAGACCAAGGTTGTTATATGCCGCTCCTTCTGGCTGTTTGCTTCCAATATCTTTGGCGATGTTAAGAGCTTGCTGGTGAAACTCGATTGCTTTTTTGAAATTGGCGAGAGATTTATAAGCAGCACCAAGGTTGTTATATGCCTTTCCTTCTGAATCTTTGCTTCCAATATCTTTGGCAATGCTAAGAGCTTGCTGGTGAAACTCGATTGCTTTTTTGAAATCGCCGAGAGAGTTATAAGCAAGACCAAGGTTGTTATATGCCCGTCCTTCTGACTCTTTGCTTCCAATATCTTTGGCGATACTAAGAGTCTGCTGATGAAACTCGATTGCTTTTTGGAAATCGCCGAGAGAGAAATAAGCAAGACCAAGGTTCGAAACTGCCTTTTCTTCTGAATCTTTGCTTCCTATATCTTTGGCGATACTAAGAGCTTGCTGGTGAAACTCGATTGCTTTTTTGAAATCGCCGAGAGATTGATAAGCATTGCCAAGGTTGTTATACGCCCCTCCTTCTGACTCTTTGCTTCCAATATCTTTGGCGATGCCAAGAGTCTGCCGATGAAACTCAATTGCTTTTCTAAAATCGCCGAGAGAGTGATAAGCAGCACCAAGGTTGTTATATGCCTTTCCTTCTGAATCTTTGCTCCCAATATCTTTGGCGATACTTAGAGCCTGCTGGTAAAACTCGATTGCTTTTTTGAAATCGCCGAGAGATTTATAAGCAAGACCAAGGTTGTTATATGCGTTTCTTTCTGAACCTTTGCTTCCAATATCTTTGGCGATACTAAGACCCTGCTGATGAAACTCGATTGCTTTTTTGAAATCGCCGAGAAAGTGATAAGCAAGACCAAGGTTGATATATGCCACTCCTTCTCTATCCCTGTCTCCTGCGACTTTGGCTTCACTCAATTCTAACTCGAAGTATTCTTGGGCTGTTCTAAAGTCACTCAGCTTGCAAGCTGTAATGCCAAGGAATGTCCACGTGATTTCTTGTAAAGCTCTGTTGTGTACTCCATGTTTGCATTCTTTTACTTGGGATAACTAAAAAATGTGAACAACACACAGCCTACTGAACATCACATTGGTCAACTGCCAAGATTTTAGGGATGTTGAACGATGTGCTACGTACAATGTGTGCAGCAGTATTATTATGGAAGGGGAAATAAAGAGGAAATAAAGTTTCAATGTATGTATGTATGTATGTATGTATGTATGTATGTATGTATGTATGCATGCATGCATGTATGGATGTATGTATGTATGTATGTATGTATGTACGTACGCGTGTTTTAATGCATCTAATAGAGTGTTTTCACATGACATCATAAAAATTAAGAAAATCTAAAGTATACATCCTACAAAGCTGTTTCTAACATGGTATGTGGATACCAGTGTTATAATCTTTCACAAAAAGTTTCAGGTTTTAACGATGTTTCGTTTTCGATTAATGTGTCACGCAACTCGTCACCCTATTTCAGATAACTTGTGAAAATAAACAAAATTGAACTAGATGAAAGTTATTAATGAATTATAGATGCTTATAAGCCGATTTCATGCCTCATATAGTGAATACAATATTTTGGGATGAGATTTGTGGTGTTATTAAGACTTGAAAGTCTTTAAATTTTGGCCGCCATGTTGGTGTCCCCAAGTGGGACACCAAGATGGCCCCTCCATACATTTCTTTTTAAAAATGTCTATACTCATTCGCCTATAACTCTTGAATGAAATGCTCTTGCGCTTCGAAATTTGGCCCGGATGTGTAGTTTTAAACTCTCTACAATTCCATAAACATTTTAGAATCACAAACTGCTGCTGAATTTTGATATGACGTCAGTGAAAACACTCTATAGGACCACAGATGCATTAAAACTCGCGTTTATTTAGCGTTTATTTTAGCGTTTATTTTAGAATTTACTTTAGCGTTTATTTAGCGTTTATTTTAGCGTTTATTTTAGAATTTACTTTAGCGTTTATTTAGCGTTTATTTTATGTTTATTTAAGCGTTTATTTAGCGTTTATTTTAGCGTTTATTTAGCGTTTATTTTAACGTTCATTTAGCATTCATTTTAGCGTTCATTTGGGCGTTCATTTAGCGTTTATTTTAGTGTTTATTTAGCGTTTATTTTAGCGTTTATTTTATCGTTTATTTAGCGTTATTTACTACATACATTTGGCGATACGTCGCTATAATATGAATTTTAGGTAAATCCCATACATTTCCTATAAAATTGCAAACGGTTATGTTACACAAACAGATGTATGGGCTGTATGCATGTATGTATGTGTGTATGTATGTGTATCTATATATGTATAAACGCAAGGATACTGTTAGTAAACTACAAAGGTCTAAACAGTCAGCAGCCTCCGTTATTGCGAACACTGAGGAGTTTAAATCCCGACGAATAAGCTTGGCTGAAACAACTCTCACTATTACGAACAACAAATCGTGGTACCAAAGGTAACCCTTTTAGCAGAAGTTGACTGTATAATGAGGAACACGATTTTGACTCTTGCTTAATCAAAGGAAAATCAGGTTAAAAATTAAAGAAGATACCTTGTCGTTCATGGCTCCAGTCTCTGAATTACTCTTCCATTCATCTGCGCATGCTGAAGACATTTTTCCTAGTTCCAACAACGTGGTGTTTTCTTTGTCAATCTTTTCAAAGTTAAAATAGGTAACTTGTTTAAGCTGTAATTTTGGCTGCTTTTGCTATAATACGCAAAGAATTAAGCGTACAGAGTACAGTGTTAGCGGTGGATTTGTTTGTTGTTGAATTGACAGTCAACTAAACTTCGAGAATTGTATTAAATGCATGCTTCTTTTACGGCTTCTGAGTAACAATGGGGCTGCTACGATGCCAATGCATTTATCGTTTTGCGTTATATCTTTTAATTGTTTTTGTTACCAGATAAGAAATAAGCTGAAAACTCTGTATATGTTAAAAAGGTAATGGCTATATCATATTGTATAGGATATGCAAAAGCTTTGCAGTCCTTTATCAGCTACAAATTATGTACCACCTTACATCGTTACTTATTAGTCTAGAGTTTTTTTTTTTTTTTTTTTGGGGGGGGGGGGGGGGGGGGGGTGAAGGGTTGAATTCTAAAAATATTACTTCCTTACTTATGCTTAGATAAGTATGTGAGTTTGTACATGCATATCAGTCAATGCTTCTCAGCTGAGTGGTTACATTTAAAGATGGTTTCTCCTTTAATGTTTTGATTATGAGAACAAACTGATTTAACCCAAGGTGCTGTTTTCACGGAGGGACCTTTTTCGCTGATTGAAACTTGCAATGTAACCGGACTACATGTAGATGACTGCAAGGTAACTTTCAAAACACACGTTATTAACAGAAACGACTTGCATAGATACTATAGTTTTTCTGCACCTCGCAACGCAAGCTTGCGAAACAAGATGCAATGCAAAGTCACAGGGACACACAATTTCTTTGCAACTTGCCTCGCAAGGGCCGCTTGCATTTCAATTTGCAGTCATACAGTCAAAGAACAAAAGGATACTGCTAATCCCTTCTCGCACCACATGATGGCTTTCTCAAACAGATTTAGCGTCACACAGGCAGTCGCTCCTAAAAAACACATTTGTGAGATTATATGTTTAAATAAAATGACCGTATTTTACAGTGGAATAATGGTCTGCTCTTGTTTAATTGTGTTCTCCAAATGGAAAATTCTACCATGCTCAGATCGTCGTCGGGTCTTATACAAGAGGATTCACAGCTGAAAAGACAACCCTTATAACTGAGAACCAAACAGTATCAGCACTGTAAAACTCAGGGATTGATACACACCTGCCAAGCCTGCAGTCGGGCCTAAAGCCATCAGTATCAAAGATCATAACCGTCATAACTAAGAACCAAACAGTACCAGCACTGTAAAAATCAGGGATTGGTACACACCTGCCAAGCCTGCAGTCGGGCCTAAAACCATCAATACCGAAGAGCCAGAGCATGATTTAAGGACATCGATACGTTGGTAAAAGGCGTTTGTTTAATCGATTTCTTTGTTTCTTAGACTTGAACAGTGCTATTGAATATTTCTTTTATTCAATTTATGTTGACAGCAGAAACCGGAATCTTGCTAAAATAATGTTATTTTCGAAAACTAATAAAAGGGATGTTACATTTTACATCAGTAGCCCTTCTATCTCGTGCAGACCAAACTAATATTGCTCAGGCATGTTAAGGCATGGTTTTAAGCCTAATTTGCATAAAATCTGAAAACTATCATATAACTTTGCGGAAATTTGCCGTAACACGCTCAAACTTAGCAACCGTATAAAACTTGATGACCTTAACTCATTCTTAGCTTAAAATGTCGAATATTTGGGTCACGTGACCTGTAAATGATAATTAACGACCAAAATATTCAGATTAAAATGGGGAACACAAAACGAAATATAATTAAGTCTTTTTAGGTCTTATACTTTTAAATCCTAAAACCTCATCATGAATTAGCCTTGTGAGGTTGTATCTGTTATTTCTATTAGAAGTTATTAAGCTATTTATTTAGTCACGTGACCTATTTCCGTTAATTGCAGCGTTCCTATTTAACATGGACACGATTAAAAGGCTAATTCATGAAAAGCCTTTTAGATGTAAAAGATCGATACCCAATAACGTTAATTTATCTTTCATTTTGTCTTCCCCATTTTACTCCGAATATTATTTCCCTTTAATTATTATTTACAGGTCACGTGACTCAAAAGTTCGACACTTTGAGGAAAAAACGAGTTCAAGTCATTACGTTTTATACTCTTGCCAAGTTTGAGATTGTTAAGTCAAATTGTCGTAAAGTTAGGATTTTTTTACAGATTTTATGCAAATTAGGCTTCAAACCATGCCTTAACATGCCTGAGTGGTTAAAATTTGTTTCATCCATTGTTTTTCTTCAAAATGGATCAAACGTATATAGCTTATTTCTGACCAATAGCCTAAGCCAGAGCAACTCTTCCGTGTTTCTTTGTAATAACATTAGTCATTGAGATATGGATAACTTGTTGCTGTTTCTAAGAGACTGTAAATTAAAAAAAGTCACCTGTTATTATTGCTTTGAC
Source organism: Cladopsammia gracilis (assembly GCA_022457155.1). NCBI lineage: Eukaryota > Metazoa > Cnidaria > Anthozoa > Scleractinia > Dendrophylliidae > Cladopsammia > Cladopsammia gracilis. Next base: position 850,883 of record JAJGOT010000345.1, read on the forward strand.
TAACGATGGTTGTAAGTCAGTGGCAGCTTTTGCATCTCTCAGTGAATCACTGTAATTCCCTGTGAAAGAGAAATTAAAGCAGTATTCAAATAAGTGAAAATGTTTAACACAACGTTTCGATGTCGCCATGGCATCACTTTCAAGTTAGAAAATAAAAAAATGACTTAATATATGTGGTGTAAGGTGATAAACTTAACAATAGGTAACATAGTTAGTATTGTAAGTGTGTGTGCATGTTAAGTATGTTAAACAAATAGTTTTGCGCGGATGGAGTCCGATTGCGTGTTCAGGCTAGGCTTCTTCTTCTTAATGAATAGCATCTCATAAATTAAGCAGACTAATTTTCCGTTGCATTTCTTGAGGTCAGAACAGTTACTGGTGAGGTTGCCGATAGTTTAGATGCCGTGGTCATTCTTAGATGTTTGCCAATTGCTGAGAAACGGTGTTCGTCAATACGTTGATTTAAAGTAGTGTAGTAGTGTAGCCGACATACTCTGCATCACACAGATCACATTGATAATTGTTCACCACGCATTGTTGGTTAATTAAAGGTGGTTTGGGTTCATGCATCTTAATATCTTAATCAATTTCGCGGCTCGTAAACACTGGTTGAAAAGTGTGATCGATTTTCGTGCTCAGGTCGGATAGTTGTTTCTTCAGTGCGTCGGGAGACTTTTGATCTTAAAATGGCAATACCACTCGGTGGGCAATATTTTCGTTGGCAGGTAGACGAGCTGGCAAATCTCCAGACATCACAGACATCACAGAGGTAACACTTGAAAATGATGTCATGGCGACATTGAAACGTTGTGTTAAACTTTTTTCGCTGATTTTTATTCTTTAATGTCTATCCAATTTTAATGTGATTCGAATATTCAAACAAGCGTCGGAAAAACAAAACCAAAGAGGTAACATTAAGATGCAGTAAATCAATCAGAATTTAAAGCAATTAGTAGCCGGCACCAAGCGCGGGCAAAACATGGCGAACAAGTAACCATTGGTTTTGCTTCTATTTCTTTTGAGATGCCGGAAGTGGTGCGAGTTATTTAACCAAGGACAACACCATTAATGCATAAATTGAAAAATGAAAAGAAATTTGACCAGAAAAATTCAAAACGTCTCACCCAAACAAAAGTGTGCTGCTGCCCTGTTGCTATAAAGTTCAGCCTTAAGTTCGTCATCCTTCAAGTTCACTTTAATTCCTTCCGTGTAGAAGTAAACAGCGTTACTGTAATGCTTCTTACTGTATTCATCGTTACCTTCATTATTGTAAACCTCTGCTATCGCTAAAATGAAACAAATAATATTGTAAGATCGTTGGTGTGTAGTGCTACAAAACGGTTATAATAAATAAAAAAATAGATATTACTCCCCACGTTACACTGATATTCTAAATACATATTCGCTTAACAAAGACTCTGGCACACTGTGCATGACTGTGATATAGGTAAAGTCGCACACGAGCCATAGGTCATGGAGCGACTAGAAGTTCCCCCACCCATAACCCCACCCCCACACCCCCCTCCCCCTCCCTGATGGGATGCTAGTCCATCGCATGGTTACCCCAGCATTTTGTCGCCGGTACCCATTTATACACCTGGGTGGAGAGAGACAGTGTGGCATACTGTGATAGTACCGACCGTTATTTTGGAGGAAATTGACACGCGCGTAACGTTTGACCACTCTTATTCACTGTTAACTCATGGCCAGGTCCCAATTGTTCAAAAGATGGATAGCGCTTCCCACTGGATAAATCTTTATCCAGTGGAGAACACAATTGCTTTTTTAAATGCTTATCCACTGTATAGTGATTTATTTGGTGGATAGCCCTTCCCACTGGATACTGAATCTCTATCCTGCGGAGAACACAATTCGTTTTGTTAACAATTATCTACTAGATAGTGATTTATTTTGTTGAAAGCTTTATCTACCTTATGAACAATCGTGGCCAGACTAAAAGCTGTATAATCAGGGGCCAGGGTATAAGGACAATAATCACGGACGAGGGGGGAGGGGAGGTGCAGGTAAGGGGGAGGGTAATTTATGGTATCTTCATCCATTTAACACATCAAGATCAACATTTAATATATCCCTTAATTTGCTATCAAAAATCTCTGGAAAATTAATTTAACATGTCTTTTTAGTGTTGTATTGTATTGTATTATTATTTACCTTTGTAAGTCTCGTCATCAAAATCCAGCATCTGCTCATCAGGTGATGTGACGTCACTTTCACTCGCGGCTTTGATTCCACTCCTTGCCATGAATGCTGGGATTTCAAGAAAAGTCCTGTTTAGCTAAATACATGTTTATTATTGTTACCAACATACAGTAGCACTGGGAAACTTTGATTCACTTTACAATCTATTATTTAGATGCTAAATGATATACGATACTTAAACATACTTTTTGGGAAGCTTTTATTGTAGATCCAAAGTAATAAAAGCACTGCTCTTGTTGACTGACATTTCGAATGGAAGTCACCCTCAGAGTCTGGTATCATTGTATCATTCCCAGTGATTTCTGGGAATGTGTTATCATTAGAACTGTTCCGATAATTGAATACTTTCTTAGCATTAAGAGACTTCAACCTCGTTCCCAGGGTCTCTTTTGTTCCCGTCTGCTGCGGCTTGAGTTACGTTTTAAACCAACTACAACATACATAAACCAGAAACCGACAGATCGTGAATCATTCCCCGGCACTGCCGAACACTTAAGAGATGTCAGGTAACTCCATTTACCTTAATTAATACCCTGCATTTTGCCAGAAATGAGGTTCAAGAGCTGACGACCGATCTTATTCTCGTAAGTGTATGTAATATAAAGCGGCTGCTGGACGCAAGTGATATATATGCTATACCAGTCATTCATTCATAAAGCGGCCGCTTTTTCATGCATGAATCGACTTTACCAAAAGCCAAATCAATCAATACGCAGTCCCTCGCTATCAAATTTAAGATTGAAAGCCGTCTGCCCGTATAATAAAAGCCTCCTTTTTTTCTGACGTACCAGTTGTTGTGAACTCGGACCTCTCTTCAGTAACTGAGACACTGGGTTTTATATTATAAAGAATGCAAGTTTAAACATTTTGTTGACCGCGCAGTAGGCGATGAAGATTATTTGGTGAAATTTTGTGGACGTCTGCGCGAAATTTTAAGGCAAAGAACTGCGGTTGCTCTTCTAAGCGTGTCAATATTTCTAAGTTAAAGGAGCTGTCATTGTTATAAAGAAGAGAAGGCTTGATTGTAGGCGTAACAGGAGATATTATTTTTGTCAACGAGCCCGCGAGAAGCTCGTGGGCGTCTTCGCGTACTCATAACGTATGAAATCCATATTCTCGAGAACTGCAAGAAATTTTGCCTTGAATTTTCTGGGATTTGTTCGTGAACAAAACAAATGAACGGGCTTAAATTAAAATTAGCCAGTTAAGCTTGCGGGATTATTTGCTTCAGAGCAAATTTTAAAAGTTTTGGCGGCGGAGCTGAGAAAACAAGCCACGAAGGAACAAAACAAGAACATAAAAAAGAGAACGAACTGAAACTAGTGGCATGTCTTCTCTAATTATAGCGACCTCCGTTGAACATTGACCTCCGAAACATCGCGTAACTTAATATTTGTTCCCAGACCATTTTACAACATCAAGAGTCCAATATCCAGTATTCCGGCCTCGTTAATGAATTTGTCCCCGATTTCTTTCAAACATTACATCATCTAGTTCTCTCTCTTATTTCAAACAATGCGTATTTGTGTCACGCTAAGACATTTTTTTAATTCATCGAAACAAAATTTGGTTTATTTAAACTTTTTCAAATGGCAGCGAAACTTCACACATTTAACAACAACATTTGCCGTGATTTAGCGTTTTCCTAAGTCTTGAAAAATCCATGTGAAGTCCTCCAGAGCTCAAAGCGGCTTATGCACTGATCACCGATCGAACGAGCGAGCGAGCGAGTGAAATTTACCCCGCCTGCTACACGAAAATGCGCATACATCTATCTGTACATCTATCTATACGCCATGTCTAATAGAGTGGTTTCATATAACCCTTGAAATAGAAATTTGACAAATACACACTATTAGACACTGAATCCATTGTTTTCTTTCGTTTACTGTTGTCTATTTAGCAATGCCCGTTTTCATTTTATTCCCCAAGTTTTCTGAAATCACTCTAGTCGCTAAAATGCCCTGTGTACGCGATAGTAATTTAAGTTAAGTATAAATGTATTGCAACGATCACAGGTACGTCGCTGGATTATTGTAAAAGTACGCACCTTTGATGACTCTTGGGTAGTTTCGTCACGTAAAATAGAGCGAGATCAAACAAAAGTCCTTCAATTAAAAATGATTTGCAGAGCGCCTTGTGTTCAAACCAACAGAAGACGTACACACTATTGCACAAAGTATGTGCCGAGTCCTTTTATTAAGCAAAAGCGCACTTCTTATAAATAGAACACTGTAATATTTCACGTTACTAAGTCATGACGCCCTTTGTGGCTTTCAGTATTTCCTTCTTTGCTTATTTCACTTTCATGAGAATTAATCTCTACTGAACATAATCTTTTGGTTTCATTCTCCAGCATAATTTCTAGAACATTTGTGTGTCTAGGCTCTCAGTGTTTCCTTTTTTGCCTATGTTTTTCACGAGATTGAACTCTCACCTAAAGATAATCTTTTGGTTTCATTCCCCAAGATTATTTCTAGAACACTTGTGTTCACGTGATATTTCACCTTTTGTCACGACTACCTTCTAGCCTGTCAGCGTTTCCTATTTTGCTTATTTTACTTTCATGAGAATTAAATCTCTTGCGATAATTTTTTTGTTTTAAGGTGATGTTACACGGGACAACGATGACAAAAACCGAAAATGCCCCCTCTCTAAATAGTCAACTCATGGTTCATCTGAACTGGCGGGCGGCCCGCCTCATATTTCGATGTAACCGTCATAAAAGTACGAATCATGCAGCCATGGTTATAACAGGCTATCGCGGAATAAAAGCAGTCGTAAAGAAATGAAAAGGCGAAATGCTATATCAAAAGAAAGTAAACGATGTAAGAAGGAGGTGCTCCATTAAGGAGAGGTGGCAGTTATGGGGAGGTCATCAATTAGAGCATTTGAGTGAGTGACTGAGAAGTCGGGACATGAAAAACTGGCCGTTGTGGAGGGGTGGCCGTTATGGGGAGGTGACCGTTAGTTGAGGTTCTACTGTGATTGATGACCTCCCCATAAACGGCCACCTCTTTACAACGGCCAGTAAGGTCTGTCCTAAGGTGGCCGTTGTAAAGAGGTTCGACTGTACGTTGTTTACTATGGTGCACCAACATTGTTGCACAACATTTTGTTAGTTCAACAATGTTAGAATGTTTCGCATGCCATGTTAGATCAGTAATGTTTGACCAACATTTTTTGTTGGAGAAATGTTTTGATTTCCATTAAACATTTCCGCTGACTTTTAACAACGTTAGAGCGATGTTGAATAACGTTTATCCACCCGTCCAACTTTTGTTATACAACAAATGCTCGATGCGTTATATAACGATGTTCGGGAATGCACTTCATCTAAGCCTACATATAATGTCCCTTGCAGTATCCAATTTAGCACCCTCAATCCCCTCTGGAAGACGTTTTAGACGTTTGAAATATTACGTTTTGACAAAACTGACACAGCTTTGTCTCAAAGCACACATGGCAATAAAGACAACTGCAGCTTGTAGGTAGGGTATGTTTTGGCCTAAGGGTGCAGTCCGTCCAATGTAGAGGGGAGGAACCATTGGAAACGAATCCCTGGGGACAAGGTCAGTGTGCGGTAGAAATTAAAGTGTATTAAAAGATAGTTAATAGAACAAACTATATGATGAATATATGATCTTCATATATTCATATTCGTAGAACACACTGGTTATGAAGCTCAACAAATTTCAAAAAGCATGTACAAAGCTGCTTTGTTTTATGTTGAACGAACCGTGACCGTGCACATTGTTTTATTCAAAGTGTGAGCTCAAAAGTTTCTTCTGGTCAGTTGCTCATATGCATTTCAATACATTTTGTGTGCACGGTCAAGGCAAACGAACAAAAGAAATGGAGAACAAAAACATGTAACAAAGGACTGACTGAGTTTCATAACCAGTTTGTTCTATTAACTATGGTATAGACAATAACTGTATTTGCAACGGAACACCCAAGCTCAAGAAGTAAAGGATCTAATCAGCTATAAAATAATGAAACGATTTGATAAAAAAGCAAGGCTGATAAACAGTACGGAAACGACTATATTTATTATTTATTGGATATTTCACAAATATAGTCGTTTCCGTACCGTTTAATTAGCCTTGCTTTTTTATCAAATCGTTTCAGAAATAACAAATTCGGCTAACGCATTGTTGTACCCAATTCATTCTTTGTTCACAATATTTCCATATAATTTCCATGTCAATGCTTCATTGATATGGAAATATGACGAACAAAGAGTTCTAATCCCAAAAGGTTTCAATCCCGGGGTGGGACACCCATATAAAAATGACAGGGTGCTCGTCGTACCTTTTTTAGGGGTCAAAATTTGTAGATTGGTACCGCTTAGGGTACTAAAATCTAAAATGACCACCGTTAGAATTTTCGCGGTACCTTTTAGGGTAGGAGCCGAAAAAAAGATAAAATATGACATGCGTTATTTTAGAATTGGTGCCTCTTTGGGGTAAAAATTATTTTGAGCCACGCGCATCAAACGAGATTCTGGTACCTTTTAGGGTGTTTTTCGAAAATTTCCGACGAGCACCCCCGTCATTTTTATATGGGAGTCCCCCCCCGGGGGTTTGAATTGGGTACAACAATGCGTTAGCCGAATTTGTCCATAAACGCCAATCAGTGATATTAATTAATATCACATAAAAACTTTCTGGCGTGACATTCCGCTTTCAGGATACCGTAAGGAAGTTATAAATTTCCTTGAGTCCATTCTTTCCAACCTCAGGCTAAGGTTAATGTAAGATAACGTCTGGTTACACTCGTGCAGTTATATTTTGTAACGCTTTAGGTCACGTTGCAAATTTATTGGTAATATCAATCGCTAAGACGAACGTGCGTCCTAAGAGCTCATCCCGTGCTTCTCTCCCATGAAGGGGAGGTATGGGGAACGGATTGCGTGACGAGCCCTTAGGACGTCTGTATTGGAGGCTACCTTTCAAGTTGTTCATTTTCAAAATATCCTCAGATGTAGCCATCGTGGTACCCTGTGACAGAGCTTTGCATATTATTTTTTTAAAATTAGCGTGATAAAAATTGTTCTGTTGTGGAGTAAAAACAAATTGGGACCACGCCACGAACATGGGATTCTTTTGACAATCGCCCCCGTTTCTTTTGTATGGGAGTCACCCTACCTCCAAAAAAAAAAAATAAAAGAGAATGTTTCCATCTATAGCCTCAAAAAAACTATCAATACAAACCACTACGGAAACCTTACCTTTACTGAAATAAAATCGAGCTACACCTAAATAAAATCGAGCTAAGGAAAGACCTATAAATGTTTTGCGTATTTATTACCTAATAACATACATGTCATATTTAGGTTGCGCCTTAATTCAGCACACACTGACACACTGTAATCATGCTGGAAAGTGATTACCAAAATCTTAAGCGCCGCCGGTATATTGAATGCAACAAACGTGATCACTCGTGGCAGTGGCAATAGGCTCTTGCTCGGGGAGGTTGCTTCCTCTGGAAAATTTGTAAAATAAGTCTTCTGAAATGGTCAGAAATGCATATAGAACAACCAAACGTGAAGAAAATTATGAAGTACCAACATAAAGATACTTGGTGTATTACATAATTACATCAAAATCATCGACATTACATATTACAAAGTTGAATAGAAATAGCCGCTTCAGAAAAACACGCCACTGAGGCGGACACTAAAAAAAAATGGTGTCACTCATTTTGGTGTCACTGAACTCTCTTTCAGACGGACACCTCTCCAAGTAAATAGCTATCGCTGGTTCTGGTCTCGATGGTGTCAGTCTTAATGAAAGTTAGCTGTATTCAATAGTCAATAGCTGCGGTTGCACGTTTTAACTTTTACCTAGGTAAATTCGAAATACCAATAGCCCTGCACGCTTAATTCAACTCGGTAACCGATAAAGCAACTGGGGCAGCAAACTGTCTGTTTTGCTCCAATGCGAGATCCCGGCTCGGTACAACTCATTTACGTGGAAAATGATCCTTGGACACATTAGGCTCCTGTTGGACAACTGTACTGGTTGCACAATTTACGTAAAGGAGCCCCGTCGTAGATGTCTCCCATATTAAGGGATGACCCGTAGATATTTAACAAGATACCATTAAAACATACAATGATCTGCAGACAGACTTCAGTTCCTTAAAGTTCATATTAAAGTAAGTCAGATTATGTATACCGTGCTAATGAATTTTTTAATTTTTTTATAGCTATACAAAAATGAAACTACAACTCTTGCTATGACGTTAGAGCGATTTTTCCGACCTTGAAAAACGGTTTCCCAGAGTGTTCGCCATTTCTTTCATCCGCCAGTAGCTGAAAAGATCAAAACAACATTTGCTGGTTTCCCCTTTAAAATACTCTAATATGAAAAGAGGCTTGTTGGATTGATCTATCGGAATGCTGAAAAGCAAGTGACGTCAAAGAGAATAGCTACTATTTAGCTCACAATCCGTACCCTTTGCTTTGCGTGTTTACTAAACCAACGAAAGGCCGCGCGCGTTTGCCTCCGTTCGTCCGTCCGTTCAGATCGTTTGTTGTTTTGGTTGTCAAATAACGTATATTCTTCAAGTTAATTATGTTTACGCGTACTCATGTTAAGGCCGTACAAAAATCGCTCTAATGCAAATCTAAATCTAGCATTTGATAATGGTGTTGAGTCGGACAACAGGAACTGATCCTGTTCTGAATATGAATATATATGAAAATCATATATGTGAACTGCGGATGAACTGTTCTGTTAAACTGTTCAATAATTCATGTGAACTGTTCTGGCACCATCAGTAACTGGCGACCAAGGTTCACACGCAGCAATGACTCATCAAATTCGAATGGTCCGTCACTGGACTGAAATGTCACTGAAAAGAATAAAGAAAAAAGTGTCAGCTTTAATGGAGTTCCAACACTGCTTTGGAAACGGATTTTTTTGGTTTTTCTTGGTTTTCGATCAGATTTGAGATTGAAGCCTCCGTCATGATGGATTTACACTCTTTTCGACCCCGTTTTAAAGTTAATTTGCAAATTAAAATGCCTGGAAACCCACCCTCCCAAGCATATCATTTCTATCGTACACTGATAGGGGAGCGGAGCGGGGGAGGGGAGGGGGGTGTTTTGTTCTGATCCTTCACCACTACACCCAACTCTCTGCATTCATATACACCAAAACTCACAACGGACACTAAAGGAAAATAGCGGATGATAATTGAATTAGTTATTGCAAAAGAGGAAATCATATCTTCTTAAAATAGACAAAAACAAATGCTATTTTAAAAGTAGAAATACAATGGAAACATTTAACCCTTTCATCGTCACAACCAATGTGCTGTCCGTGTCCTGTGATTCTAACCTTTGAATGCGGTGATACAATTAAAATGACTGAAATTGTTAAACAATATGTTGCTATGGTGCTGTTCAATAGCACCCCATGCAACATGGTACTGAGTCTGTGAATAAAATCCTAAAGTGTAAGTCACGTGACCATTCAAATAAAACCTATTCAGATGTTCTTTCCGGTAGTGCTGTTTGTTTCTTTATATTTTGTTAATTTTGGCTTCCTTTCCAGTCTCAAGTTGGGGTATTAGAAATGAAAGAATTAGAAATGAAAGAATGAGATCCTCACCTCGTTTGGCCAAAATTAAACGTCACGTCATCGCCAATTAGCACAAATGGAGCCCAGTACTTCACGGCACTGAAGGTTTGGGATTCCCGCATCCATTTCATGGCCTGGTTGAGAGACTTACTGGTACTTTGACCTGCCATCAAATGTTCGTAAAACTTTCTCATAAACTCCAGAGTGGCATCGTCATCAATCGCCCACAGTGACGCAATAACAGAACGTGCACCGGCACCCAAGAAAGCACGTGCAATACCCACCACACCTTCAGCTTTGATCTTCCCTCGCCCGCTATGACAGCAGCTTAACACAACCAGCCTGGCATGCAATTTTGCATTCAACACATCTGCCATCGTCAAAAGATAATCTTTCTCCGTGGGTGCTGCGGGTGTTTTGGAACTCGTAGGATCTGGAGACAAAAGAATTTCCCCGGTTTCAGCACAACCATGAGCTGCAATGTGTATTAAGGCAACGGAGTTTAGCCTGCTTAAAACCTGAGCTTTTGTTGCGTTTTTTCCAGTGAGAGGCTTAATGTTCAGAATCTCTCCAATCATTTCTACCTCCTCTTTAGCACTCGGAAGCTGCTCTACTGCATTTCCTTTGATGCGGACTGTTTCCACCCACGGATCACCAACTAGCAATGCACCAGACGTACTGTGGCGCCCTTCCGGACACTCTGCCATCAGCTTTAAACTGGTTAATGTTGGAACCAGTCGGATTCTGGTGGTTTCAGACAAATACCTGGACTGTTGATCGACAAGAGCAACATAAGGAACCAAGAGCAATGGACCATTAGGAACAATAATAAGTTCATCATCTTGTATCAAGTGTGAAATCGGGCCAATGAGCACATCCGACAATATTTTCAAAGCATCACCCTTGCCTACTGATGATGTTAATTCTTTCCCATCCGGATTCCGGTCGGGGAACTCTTTAGAATCTTCATCTGCTGGTTCATCCAAGGAACGATTCTCGCACATGATGCTTTTAAAAACACCAATCTGTTCGTAAGTTCCTTGAATTAAAGATTCCAAATTATCACTAGTTTCCTTTTGCATAAACTGGCATTGCCGTTCCTTCTGTAGTACCCAGAAATTGAGTGACTCCTGGTTTTCTGCAAAAAATATCGTTAGTGATGGAATGTGGCTTGAAATGCCGGACATTGTCTCCATCTGCTCTTCTGACACTGACCGAGCTGAGTGTACGCCATATTGTGATTCCATGAGATCCATTAGAGCTTGTGCACGTCCCTTCTCAGCTGAAAGAAGCGCCTCAATAACCTTGCCTTGTTTTAATTGAATACGCCACAACTGACTGTAAGGCTCATCATGTTTATTCCGAAAGCTGATGTTCCATTTGTCTATCGATTGAAGAAGAACCCTCATTTCATCAACCAGTCTTACACAGGATTTGAAAAAATCCTCAGCCCTAGAAAAGTCGCCGAGAGAGTCATAACCACGACCAAGGCCATAACATGCGTGTCCTTCTGACTCTTTGCTTCCAATTTCTTTGGCGATACTGAGAGCCTGCAGATGAAAGTGGATTGCTTTTTTGAAATCACCAAGAAATTGATAAGCAAGACCAAGGTTCAAATATGCATTTGCTTCTACATCTTTGCTTCCAATATCTTTGGCGATACTAAGAGCCTGCTGATGAAAGTCGATTGCTTTTTTTAAATCGCCGAGAAAGTGATAAGCAAGACCAAGGTTCAAATTCGCCCCTCCTTCTAAATCTTTCCTTCCAATATCTTTGGCGATACTAAGAGCCTTGTGAAGGAACTCGATTGTTCTTTTGAAATCGCCGAGAGAGCGATAAGCAACAGCAAGGGAGTTATACGCATTTCCCTCTGAATCTTTGCTTCCAATATCTTTGGCGATACTAAGAGCCTGTTGATGAAACTCGATTGCTTTTTTGAAATCGCCGAGAAATTCATAAGCAAGACCAAGGTTGAAATATGTACTTTCTTCTAAATCTTTTCTTCCAATATCTTTGACGATACTAAGAGCCTGCTGATAAAATTTGATTGCTTTTTTGAAATCGCCGAGAGAGTGATAAGCACTACCAAGGTTGTTATATGCCTTTCCTTCTGAATCTTTGCTTCCAATATCTTTGGCAATACTAAGGGCCTGCTGATGAAACTCGATTGCTTTTTTGAAATCGCCGTGATAGTGATAAGCATAACCAAGGTTCAAATATGCATTTGCTTCTGAATCTTTGCTTCCAATATCTTTGGCGATACTAAGAGCCAGCTGATATAACTCGACTGCTTTTTTGAAATCGCCGAGAGAGTAATAAGCAAAACCAAGCTTACCGTATGCCTTTCCTTCTGAATCTTTGCTTCCAATATCTTTGGCGATGCTAAGAGCCAGCTGATATAACTCGATTGCTGCTTTGAAATCGCCGAGAGAGCGATATGCAAGACCAAGGTTCAAATATGCCCTTCCTTCTCTATCCCTATCTCCCGCGTCTTTAGCTTCACTCAATTCTAACTCGAAATATTCTTGGGCTGTTTTAAAGTCCCTCACCTCGTAAGCTTTAATTCCAAGACTGCTCCACGTAATTTCTTTGGAAGCTCTGTTATGTACTCCATGTTTGCATTCTTGTTCTTGAGATAACTGAAGAATGTAAACAATACACAACTTATCAGGATTAAACATTACAATGGTCCACTGCCAAAATTTTAGGGATGTTGAACGATGTGCTACGCACAATGTTTGCTAGAACAAACGTGAGTAAAATGATGTGCAGTTTACCTACCATTTATGTAACATTAATAACTCGTTCAGTATTATTCAATAAAATAATAATAATAATAATAATAAAAAAAAAGATGTGCAGCAGTATTATGCAAACCACGAATATACTGCAAACTACAAAGGTCTATACAGTCAACTTTTGCCCGGTAGTTAACTCGATAAGACGGACACCTTGTTGATTATTGCGAACACTGAGGAATTTAAATCCCGATAAATAAGATTGGCTGAAAATAACACCTGCTATTACGAACAACAAATCGTGGTACCAAAGGTGACCCTTTTAGCAGAAGTTGACTGTATAATGAGGAACACGATTTTGACACTTGCTTAATCAAAGCAAAATCAGCTTAAAAATTGAAGAAGATACCTTGTCGTCCGTGGCTCCAGTCTCTGAATTACTTTTCCATTCATCTGCGCATACCAGAGACATTTTTCTATGTTCCAACAACGTGGTGTTTTCTTTGTCAATCTTTTCAAAGTTAAAATAGGTAACTTGTTTAAGTTGTAATTTTGGCTGCTTTGCTACAATACGCAATGAAAAGATAAGCGTACAGAGTAGTGTTAGCGGTGGATTTGTTTGTCGTTAAAGGGACAGTCAACTAAACCTCGAGAATTCTCTTGAATGCATGCTTCTGTTACGGCGTCTGTGTAACAATGGGGCTGCTACGGTGCACATGCATTTATCATTTTGCGTTACGTCTTGTTTTAAATCTTTGTTACCAGATACGAAATGAGCTGAACACCCTGAATATGTTTAAAAGTAACTGCTATATTACATTGTAAGAATATGCAAAAGGTTTGCAGTCCTTTATGAGCTACAAATTGTATATCAAATTCTAAAAATATTATTTTCTTTCTTATGCTTAAAAAGGGTGTGTGAGTTTGTTGGTTTTTCCTTTTATGTTTTGACTATGAAAACAACTAATCATGATTTAACCTACGGTGCTGTTTTCACGAGGGAGTTTTTTGCTGAGTGAATCTTGCAGTGAAACCGGACTAGAGCACCGCAAGGGAACTTGCTTAATGCACGTTATTAACAGAAACGACTCGCATTGCGAAAAAAACCCCAGATAATCCAGTTTTTCTGCACCTCGCAACGCAAGCTTTCATTGCAATACAAGAGGCAAAGTCACAGGGACACACAGTTTCTTTTGCAACGTGTCTCGCAAGGGCCGCTTGCAAGAAAAACAGCGGGAAAAACAGTCAAAGAAGCAAAGGATACTGCTAATCCTTGATCGCACCACATGATGGCTTCTTCAAACAGATTTAGCTTCACTAAGGCATTCGCCCCTAAAAAATACACATTTGTGAGATTATATGCTTGAATAAAACCGCCATATTTTATAGTGGAATAACGGTCTGTTCTTGTTTAATTGTGCTCTCCCAATGGAAAATTCTACCATGCCTAAATCGTCGTCGAGTCTTATACAAGAGGATTCACAGCTGAAAAGACAATCCTTATAACTGAGAACCAAAGAGTACCAGCACTGTAAAAATGATTATCAGGGATTGATACACACCTGCCAAGCCTGCAGTCGGGCCTAAACCCATGAATACCGAATAACAGCCAGAGGATGATGCAAGGACATCGATACGTTGGTAAAACGTTTGATTTAATCGATTTCTTTGTGTTGTTTTTTTCGATTTCTTGAGTGCTATTGAAAATTTCTTTCATTTAATTGATGATGACAGCAGAGACCAGAATCTTGCTAAAAATAATGTTACCTTCTAAAACTAATAAAAAGGAGATGTGACATTTTACATCAGTAGCCCTTTTATCTCATGCACACCAAACTAATATTGGTCAAAATTTGTTTTATCCATTGTTTTTCTTCAAAATGGATCAAATGTATATAGCTTATTTCTGACCAATAGCCTAAGCCAGAGCAACTCTTCTGTGTTTCTTTGTAATAATAACATAAGTCATTGAGATATGGTTAACTCGTCGCTGTTTCTAAGAGACTGTAAATTAAAAAATGTCACCTGTTATTATTGCATTGACTAACGATGGTTGTAATTCAGTGGCAGCTTTTGCATCTCTCAGCGAATCATTGTAATTCCCTGTGAAAGAATTAAAGCGGTATTCAAATACGTGAAAAAAGTTCAACACAACATTTCGATGTCGGCCTGACATCACTTTTAAGTGAGAAAATAAAAATTGACTTAATATATGTGGTGTAAGGTGATAAATTTAACAATAGGTAACATATTTAGTATTGTAAGTGTGTGTGCATGGTAAGTATGTTAAACAAACAGTTTTGCGCTGATGGAGTCCGATTGCGTGTTCAAGCTAGGCTTCTTCTTCTTAATGAATAGCATCTCATAAATTAAGCAGACTAATTTTCCGTTGCATTTCTTGAGGTCGGAAAAGTTACTGGTGAGGTTGCCGATAGTTTAGATGCAGTGGTCGTTCTTGGATGTTTGCCAATTGCTGAGAAACGGTGTTCGTCAATACGTTGATTTAAAGTAGTGAAGTAGTGTAGCCGACATACTCTGCATCACGCAGATCACATTGATAATTGTACACCGCGCAATGTTGGTTAATTAAAGGTGGTTTGGGTTCAGGCATCTTAAGATCTTAATCAATTTTGCGGCTCGTAAACACTGGTTGAAAAGTGTGATCGATTTTCTCGCTCAGGTCGGATAGTTGTTTCTTTAGTGCGTCGGGCGACTTTTGATCTTTAAATGGTAATACCACTCGGTGAGAAATATTTTCGTTGGCAGGTAGTCGAGCTGGCAAATCCCCAGACATCACAGAGGTAACACTTGAAAATGATGTCATGGCGACATTGAAACGTTGTGTTAAACTTTCGCTTATTTTTATTCTTAAATGCCTATCCAATTTTAACGTGATTCAAATATTCAAACAAGCGTCGGAAAAACAAAACCAAAGAGGTAACATCGAGATGCAGTGAACCAATCAGAATTCAAAGCAATTAGTAGCCGGCACCAAGCGCGGGAAAAACCTGGCGAACGAGTAACCATTGGTTTTGCTTCTAATTCTTTTGAGATGCCGGAAGTGGTGCGAGTTATTTAACCAAGGACAACACAATTAATGCTTAAATTGAAAAATGAAAAGAAATTTGACCAGAAAAATTCAAAACGTCTCACCCAAACAAAAGTGTGCTTCTGCCCTGTTGCTATAAAGTTCAGCCTTAAGTTCGTCATCCTTCAAGTTCACTTTAATTCCTTCCGTGTAGAAGTAAACAGCGTTACTGTAATGCTTCTTACTGTATTCATCGTTACCTTCATTATTGTAAACCTCTGCTATCGCTAAAATGAAACAAATAATATTGTAAGATCGTTGGTGTGTAGTGCTACAAAACGGTTATAATAAATAAAAAAATAGATATAACTCTCCACGTTACACTGATCTTCTAAATACATATTCGCTTAACCAGGCTAGCACACTGTGCATGACTGTGATATAGGTAAAGTCGCACACGAGCCATATGTCATGGAGCGACTAGAAGTTCCCCCTACCCACCACACCCCTCCCTGATGGATGCTAGTCCATCGCATGGTTACCCCAGCATTTTGTCGCCGGTACCCATTTTTACACCTGGGTGGAGAGAGACAATGTGGCATACTGTGATAGTACTAGACTATAGTACTGACCGTTATTTTGGAGGAAATTGGCACGCGCGTTACGTTTGACCACTCTTATTCACTATTAACTCATGGTCAGGCCCCAATTGTTCAAAAGATGGATAGCGCTTCCCACTGGATAAATCTTTATCCAGTGGAGAACACAATTGCTTTTTTAAATGCTTATCCACTGGATAGAGATTTATTTGGTGGATAGCACTTCCCAATGGATAAATCACTATCCTGCGGAGAACACAATTAGTTTTGTTAACAATTCCACTAGATAGTTATTTATCTTGTTGAAAGCTTCATCTACCTTATGAACAATGGTGGCCAGACTTAAAGGTGTATAATCAGGGGTCAGGGTATAAGGACTATAATCACGAGGGAGAAGGGGAGGTGCAGGTAAGGGGGGGGGGGGGGGGGATACTTTTATGGTATCTTCATCCATTTAACACATTAAGATCAACATTTAACATATCCCTTAATTTGCTATCAAAAACCTCTGGAAAATTAATAACATGTCTCTTTAGTGTTGTATTGTATTGTATTATTATTTACCTTTAAAAGTCTCGTCATCAAAATCCAGCATCTGCTCATCAGGTGATGTGACGTCACTTTCACTTTTGCCTTTGATTCCACTCCTTGCCATGAATGCTGGGATTTCAAGAAAAGTCCTGTTTAGCTAAATACATGTTTATTATTGTTATCACCATGCAGTAGTACTGGGAAACTTTGATTCACTTTACAATCTATGATTTAGATCCTAATATGAGATACGATATTTAAACATACTATGAGAAGCTTTTATTGTAGATCCAAAGTAATAAAAGCACTGCTCTTGTTGACTGACATTTCGAATGGAAGTCACCCTCAGAGTCTGGTATCATCAGTTGATGGAGTCTCTGGTCAATGACCAGTTTGGTCAGTTTAGCTGTTTGTTTAATCAGTCAAACTACTTTAAAAAAATGACACATAAAATTTTCCATAATCACACTGCTGGGCCGCCATATTTACTACTATTAAACAACAGAATTTACAGCGATTTCTGGGAATGTGTTATCATTAGAACTGTTCCGATATTACACACTTTCGTAGAATTAAGAGACTTCAACTTCGTTCCTTGAGGATCTCTTTTGTTCCCGTCTCCTGCGGCTTAAGTTACGTTTTAAACCAACTACAACATACATAACCAGAAACCTACGGTTTTAGTTGTTGTTGGCAAAACGTAAATAAAGGTATGGTTTGAATTGGTCCTGGAAGATTTCGAGGATCGTGAATCATTCACTGCCGAACACTTAAGAGATGTCAGGTAAGTCCATTTACCTTAATTAATACCCAACATTTTGCCAGAAATGAGGTTCAAGAGCTGACGACTGATCTTATTCTAGTAAGTGTATGTAATGTAAAGCGGCTGTTGGACGCAAGTGATATATGTGCTATACCAGTCATTCATTCATAAAGCGGCCGCCTTTTTCATGCATGAAATCGACTTTACCGAAAGCCAAATCAATCAATACGCAGTTCCTCGCTATCAATTTTAAGATTGAGAGCCGGCTTCCCGTGTAATAAAAGCCTCCTTTTTTCTGACGTGTCAATTGTTATGAACTCGACTTCTCTTCAGTAACTAAGCCGCTGGGTTTTATATTATAAAGAATGCAAACATTTTGTTGGCTGCGCAGTAGGCGATGAAGATTATTTGGTGAAATTTTGTGGACGTCTGCGCGAAATTTTAAGGCAAGGAACTACGGTTGCTCTTGTAAGCGTATCAACATTTCTAAGTTAAAGGTTTTATGAAATTTGAACGTCCGTGAGGAGCAAAGCTGTTCTTGTTATAAAGAAGAGAAGGCTTGATTGAAGGCGCAACAGGCGATATTATTTTTGTAAACGAGCCCGCGAGAAGCTCGTGGGCGTCTTCGCGTACTCATAAAGTATGAAATCCATATTCTCGAGAACTGCAAGAAATTTTGCCTTGGATTTTCTTAGATTTGTTCGTGAACAAAACAAAATGAATGGGCTTAAATTAAAATTAGGCAGTAAAGTTTGCGGAATTATTTGCTTCAGAGCGTTTTTTTTTGTGTTACGCTAAGACATGTTTTTAATTCATCGAAACAAAATTTGGTTTATTTAAACTTTTACAAATGGCAGCGAAACTTCACACATTTACCAACAACATTTGCCGTGATCTAGCGTTTTTCTAAGTCTTGAAAAATCCATGCGAAGTCCTCTAGAGCTCCAAGCGGCTTAGGGCCGATTCACACTGTGACATAAGCATAAGCATAAGCATAAGCGCAAGCATAAAAATAAGAATTTTACGTGTGAACCGGGACGACATAAGCATAAGCGAAAATCGAGCGAGGACTGGAATTTAAACTTTTATGTTTTTCCGCTGGCAAGAGAACAGCAGGCATCTTACGCTTATGCTTATGCTTATGCTTATTTAGTCCGGTTCACACTTGCAATTTTCCGACGTTAACGCAAGCATAAGCGTAAGAGAATGAAAAATTTTCCATTTTTCTTATGCTTACGCTTATGCTTATGTCGTCCCGGTTCACACGTAAAATTCTTATGCTTATGCTTGCGCTTATGCTTATGCTTATGTCACAGTGTGAATCGGCCCTTATGCACTGGTCAGCGAAATTACTAAAAAATAGTCTGCAGCTGATCGAGTGAGCGATCGAGTGAAATTTGCCCCCGTCTGCTACACGAAAATGCTCATACATCTATTTAATAATACATCTATCTTTACGCCATGTCTAATTGTTTTCTTTCGTTTACTGTTGTCTATTTAGCAAGTTTTCCACAAGTTTTCTGAAATCACTCTAGTCGCTAAAATGCCATGTGTACGGGATAGTAATTAAAGTACCATTTAGAGTGATTTTACTTCAACTGTGAAATAGATGGTAGGATTTTACGCCGTAGTACTTCGTATCAGTTTCTATTATCCTCAAATATTAGAGCGATTACAGTTAACCCGTGAAATAGTTAGTAGAATAGTACGCACTATTAGACAATAATTCCATTGTTTTCTTTTGTTTAATTTTGGACTATCACACACTAAGGCCCGGTTCAAACATCAAACTTTACATGTACCGAACCTAATGCAAATGAGAAAAATCTATTGTTCTTGCTCATTTGCATTAGGTTCGGCACATGTGAAGTTCGACGTTTGAACCGGACCTAATTGTTAGATTGTGTTTCACGGGTTAACTGTCCATCAAGGTCTAGCGCTAGTGTAATAGATAGTGATAGATAGTGTTACACACTAACTAATAGTTTCTGTTTCACAGTTGAAGTAAAATCACTCTAATAAACGAGCAGCAGTGTTTTAGAGTAATTTTACTTCATCTGTGAAATAGTTAGTAGAATAGTACGCACTTTTAGACTATAATTCCTTTGTTTTCTTTTGTTTAATTTTGACTATCACACAGGCACTAATTGTTAGATATAGTGTTTCACAGATGAAGTAAAATCACTCTATCTGAGGTATATTATTTGGTGCTGCGAGTTTATTAAATGACTTAAAACACGTTTATTGAATGAGTTTATTGAATGACTGAAAAAAAAATCGTTAATAATTCATGACCATTTTGTCCAATATCGATGAAACTATGTGGAGTGATATGAGAAAACAAAAGAAGGTTGTTTGCATTTGGGAATAGACCTCTTTAGCTTTCCCATTGTAGGTCATGTGATGTTCTCAAGGGAATTTGTTCTTTGTCTTTTCATAAATTATGCATACATATGCACGTGAAGAAAACAAAATTGAAAAGAAACAGTTCTCTAGGGTAACATCACATGACCTACATTGGGAAAACACAAATGTACAAGCTAAAGAGGTCCATTGAACAACAATAATGAAGGAGAAATAAAATTAGAAATTTAAATATGCAGAACTATGTCAGTATTTTATTCGAATGCGGTCTTTTGATACTTCGCTTGCATTAGTAAAGAGAAAAACGCATTGGAAGAGTGTATTCCAAAGGCCACACGTTCGTCTACAAAGTGGTCGTTTAAAGTATTTTCTGAATGGCAAATAAGTCGAGTCAACAAAGATCCTTCGAAAGAGCAGCGTTCTTTTGAGGTGGACGTGGAAAAAGTACAGTCATTAGAAACGAATATTGCCAATATGAATGCAGAATCCCTGAACTTTTGGCTGACCAAGTATTTAATTCCTACTGTATATAAACTTGAAGCATTATATAATATCACATGTGGCATTATATATGAATATTAATAGATAATGCAAGGTGTGTCATTATATAATGCTTCACATTCATTTGTATGCCATTGTTTTTCTATTATACCCCATTATTCCCCTGGGCCACATTCAAAACCCTCCCCGGGCTTTTTAGTTTCAAGCGTATTTTATGTGGTAAAGAGTGCTTTCCTCGTGACTAGAGAGGAGCATCGGATTGGACAAAAATGGTCATGAATTATTAATGAGATTTTAAGTTATGTATAAACGTATTACAACCATCACAGGTACGTCGCTGGATTACTGTAAAAGTACGCACCTTTGATGACGCTTGGGTAGTTTCAGCGGCGAGATCAAACAAAAGTCTTTCAATTAAAAATGATTTGCAGAGCGCCTTGTGTTCAAACCAACAGAAGACTTACACACTATTGCACAAAGTATGTGCCGAGTCCTTTCATTAAGCAAAAGCGCACTTCTTATAAATAGAACACTGTAATAATTTACGTTACTAAGTCATGACGCCCTTTGTGGCTTTCAGTATTTCCTTCTTTGCTTATTTCACTTTCATGAGAATTAATCTCTACTGAACATAATCTTTTGGTTTCATTCTCCAGCATAATTTCTAGAACATTTGTGTGTCTAGGCTCTCAGTGGAGTGAATTCGTATAACCCGTGTTTTATATGCTAATGAGCCGCGTTATATTCTAATGAGCTGTGTACAATAAAACAATAGACGTGTGGTCTTTGATAAAAAAAAAACTAAGGAAAACAAAAAATGTATTTTCTCACGTTAAGGAATGCACGCTTGTTTTAGTGCTTGTACGAAGGTGTCGGTATTACAGCGTGCGTGACTATTTGTTATTAATAGGTATATAAGGTGCTTTCGCAGTTTTCAAGGTCACTCGACGGCATCTCTCGCTACGTTTCTGTAAATTATGGATAAAACGGGCAGTGATCGTTTACCATCAATCGTTAAGCTTGATGAACCTACTCAAGAGCGTGGCCTTTTCCCGCAAAGAAACGTTGGGTTTAGTTTCCCGTCTACTCGATTCGAAGCTCGACAAAAGTTTTTCAGATTTCAAGCGGGTCTCGAACAGAAGGAACTTGCGACAAAAATTTGAAATCAAGAAACTAAAGACTGAAGCGAAGGCTTCCAGCGGGTTTCGGTTTAAAAGAAATAAGTTACAATTTCAGTTCAACTCGAGTATGATAGACTTTTTTGACTCGGCTTCCAGTCATCTGCTGGAGGGCAATTTGGCCGCAGTTAATAAGGCGCTGGAGAGCGCTAGAACTTTGCTGAATAAACGCAACAAAGTTATACGGTTTGCAGACAAGAGTCCGGCGACAGGCTGAACGGCGGTCGTAGAATACGAATCAGACGAGTTAGCTGACAATTCAGAGGATGAGAAGAAACTTCGGTCTGCTGAAAGAAGGGCGCTTACCAAGCTTCGTGTTCGTAAGCAAAATCGCAGTACTGTTCAGAGCCGTAAATTCCCTCAAGAGGCATCTTTGGCCGCTGGGAGTTCTTTACATCGCTCTGCTTCGCAGTCTTTTCGTCCCCAAACAATTTCCTCAGCAGCCATTTCGGACACAGTCGTTTCGGAACAGACAGCCTGTCAACCTTCCGACAACTTCATGTTTCACCGGTGGGCAGCTCGGGCAATTGGCAAACTTGCTATTTTGCTCAAATAACAGTTGCCTTTACAGCAACAGAGCCTTGCCAAGCACGTCCAACGCTACCGTCAATAAGTAGTGAAGCGCTGAACAGATTTGGAACGGATGAGTATTTCAATGTTTGTTGTTCATTTGCATTATCAGTCTGGGTTGGGGTTAAAGAAAGAGACTTATTGGAACGTAGTTATAGGACTATTTAGAAGGTTCTGAATCAGTCATTGTTAAGGGTAGGCGTAGGCAATTTGTCCTTAGTGTTACTAAGAAAGGTTATAAGATACCTTCGGTCGTGGGGTGACCCTGGAGTGTACATTTCCGCCGGTGTTTATTAATCCCCTATCAGTTTACGTTCAATCGTAATGGGAAGAAAAGGCTTATATTTGATCGTGGACACTTAAATGTTTTTGTCAAGAAGTTTAGGATTAAGTTGAAGATGCTATATCGTTTCTTCAGTGTTTGCTAGTCAGGCCTTGCGCTTGGGTTTGCTCGTTTGATATTAAATCGGGCAACAACAACAACATTTATTTAAACACGATAAAAATTACAGCGTAGCTGATGTGGTCGTGTATTAAAAAGTTAAACAGAAAATCTGGCCTATAGAAAAATTAATCTATAAATTAAGCAATTGATATGAAGTTCAGCGTTTAAAAGAGTTTTTAAATAAACTCTTGCTTGAGATTGCACGCTGACGCGTATGATTGTCAAGAGAATTCCATAGAGATGCAGCTTTCTAACAAGTGGGCTATCGTCATATTGAGATTTTTGAACCTGATCAACAATTTTTGGGTTTCGCACCCATGGGGTTTTCGAAAGGGTTATTAAATATTTCTAATTTACGGTTTTACCGTTTGGGCTTTCTGTGGACCCATATATGTTTTCGAAAGTCATGAGACCGTTAGTTAAATTTTGGCGTTCTAACGCTAGCAGCATTGTTGATTATTTGGACGATGGCATTTTCGCGGTCCAAGGTTTTTCTAAATGCGAAGAGCACGCATTACTTGTCAGGTCGGATCTTTTCAAATCCGGCTTTGTTCCCAATAAGATAGGTGTCAGTGGGTCCCCATTCAGGGCATTTGTTGGTTAGATATTTTTTGGAAAAGATTTCAGGGTTTTTTGACGAAGTGTTTGAAATTATGTCTTGCAAGGGCGTCTGCTAATTATTTTGCTCGTGTTACGGGAAGAATTATCTCAATTTTATGATTGTGGGTGATGTTTGTATGCTCATGACTAAAGCTATGCACCAGTTAATTGAATACAGAAGAGGCTGGGATACGCAGTCTTAGACTCTGATGTGCTTGTAGTACTCAAATTTTGGCGCGAGCAGTTGCATAACTGGACTGAATTCCAGACCTATATGGTGGAAACATGTTTTATCTTCTCGGGTTGTTTATTCCGACGCTAGTGCGGTTGGTTACGCTGCCTTTATCTCCATGAACGGTAAGCCAGTTTCACACTAAAACTGGGATGCAATTGAGATGAAACAAAGTTCTTCATGGAGAGAGCTTAATATGTGTGTTAGACACGCTTTGTAGAGTTTTGCAAATTTGCTTAGGGGAAGTTGTGTGAAGTGGTATAAAGATAATAAGGGTGTTGCAGCTATTGTTAAGACTGGTAGAAAAAAGGTTCACCTGCGCAAATTGCAATGAAAAGTTTTTCGTTTTCCTAGGAATGTGATGTTATCATTGATATGGAGTGGATCCCGCGTTCAGAGAATGAAATTGCAGACTATTTGAGCAAAATTGTCGATTTTGACGATTGGAGTGTTAACGTTCTTATTTTCGGGTGGTGGATTCCATCTGGGGCCTTGTACAGTCGATTGTTCTGTCAATTTGTTAACGCTAAAGTTCCTAGGTTTTATTTATTGTTTTTTATACCTGAGAGTTCGGGTGTAGATTCTGTAGCTTTTGACTGGGGTCGGGGGAAAAACAGTTGGCTTGTTTCCTCGTTATATTTAATTCCTCGCGTCCTCATGCATTTTCTTAATTGTCAGACTCGTGGTGTTTGATTGTCTCGTACTGGCCTTCGTCAGTGTTCTGGGCATATCTTATGCAGGAAAGCGGCGCGTTTAAGGACTTTAAGAGTTTTTTGTTGTGTATATTTTGTTCCTCTAAAATGGGAGCGATGTTTTTGTTCAAGGGGCAAACAAAGAAACTTGTTTTGGCTCGTCTTCTTTTTGTACTCCAGTGTTAGTTGTTTTTTGAAATTTGATGGCACCAAAACTTCATTAGTCCACTGGGTCTTGGACAGTGTTGTATTGTCCTATTCATTGTTTCCACTGGGATGTGCATTTTGTATTAGTATCTCATTAGTCCACTGGGACTTTTATACGTATCGATACACATTGTCTGTTTTTCATTATTGATTTGTTTACATTTTGGAAATATATTAGTCCACTGGGACTTTGTTTGGTCCACTGGGTCCTTTGTTTTATGACATAGGTATGTATGTATACGCCATAATTATTGCAGAGGTGGGTTTTGTACTTATTTTTCTCTTTGTTTGTTTATTACAGGTGCTAGGGCTTTATCGACATTCGTGGGTCGTTCTTTGTCGATTGGCAAGTTGTTTACCTTTACGCTGTTTTAGGAGCAGAAGCGGATTCCACTACTGAGCGTTATTCAAGAGCTTTTGAAAAGTTTAGAGTTTGGGGTACTAGCTATAAGGAAATTAGCGTTCTTCCATCCAAGTATTTGTCTGTTGCTACTTATTTAGAGTCGTTTCTTCAAAGTAATTCATCGTACTCAGCTTTAGAAGCCGCTGTACGGTATTCGCTTGGCGTATAACCTTTGCCGATTATTTAGTTGCGAATCAGCTAAAAGAAGTCTTAACCGATAGTTAAAAAAGACCCTAGCCCTGTCATTCCCGATATGATATTTAATATATGTCAAAGTTTGCATCAGTTAACGCTAGTTTGTCTGACTTACGCACTACCACTATTTGTGTGACACCGGGGTGTGACAGTTACGCTGGCTTTTACGCAGTTTAATGAACTAGCTTATTTACGCTGTTGAGATGTTTTACACCGTAAAAAACGTAAAAGTTTTCCGACGATAAATATGTTGAGCTGTTTATTGCTAAGGGCAAGAATTATATTATAGAAATGGAATGTTGTTCCACTGGCCAAGACTGGCCATATAACTTGTTCAATAGGTATGTTCAGGCTGCTGGTATTGATTTATCATTTCACTTAAGTTTTTTCGTACATTACATTTTGTAAGGTCTAGAGCTTCTTATACTTTAAGGAGCACGGGTATCTCATATACCCGCGCCCGGGAGGTAGTATTGGATGCATTTTGTCAATTAGGTTTTCCTACTCAAATAGTTTCACATTACGAGGCGCTACTGCCGTAGGTGTTTATGATAGGTCACTTAAACGCCATGGTCGTTGGCGTTAAGACAAATTAGCTAAGGATGGCTATATTAACGATAACTTCGGCGTTGCTTTTAGTCTCTAAAGTTTGGAACTTTAGGATTTTTGTTCCTTCATTCTCTTTCTTTATTTCGATTATGGAATTGATAGTCCAGCTATCAATAAACGAGATGCCTATTCCTGATTCTTGCCTTAGTGTGTGATATTTAGAGTGAAAATGATTTGTTCTCGTTTCACTGCAGAGTGATTAGAGAACAAATGTATTTTCTCACGTTAAGGAATGCACGCTTGTTTTAGTGCTTGTACGAAGGTGTCGGTATTACAGCGTGCGTGACTATTTGTTATTAATAGGTATATAAGGTGCTTTCGCAGTTTTCAAGGTCACTCGACGGCATCTCTCGCTACGTTTCTGTAAATTTTCTTTAATTTTGTTATTGTTTGTAATCAGATACATTATACTTGGACATGAAGGCTTATGTTGTACGTCTTTAAGCGAAAATAACCAGTTAATTTTGGTTAAGCTACTTTGGGTAACTGAGACCGAAGTTTTTTACGTTTGTTGTATGTAAATTTTCTATTCGTGTGAAATGTAAATTATATTAGCTCATCGGAAAGCTTTGGATAATTGGCAATTGTCCTCATTATTTGTTAAACGATTACAGTATGCTTGTACATTGCCCGTGAACTTTTATATAGTCCAGCTATCAATAAACGAGATGCCTATTCCTGATTCTTGCCTTAGTGTGTGATATTTAGAGTGAAAATGATTTGTTCTCGTTTCACTGCAGAGTGATTAGAGAACAATATATGTTACAGTGGCCGTGTTTTCACGAGCGATTTTTCAAGTCGCTGAGCGAGTGACAGTCGGAAATCTCGTGAAAACAGTTGCTTGTCCAACTCTTAAAGTTAAGCGAGTCGGCGAACTGCAATAGAATTCTCATTAAATTTAAGCCACCAAACCAGGTCGCTTAAGCTTGTCGGCAATTAAACAACAAAGAAGGGCATTGTATTGTCGTTCTTTTGTGATCTAATTTTCTATTGTTTTAACAAAAGAAAATATATCGCGCATGGTATAAGAAAAATGAATAAAGTTCTGTCCGTGAAAACGCATAAAATTTTTAAGCTGCTTAACGCGGTCAGTAAACAAATTACCTACAGGAATGTTAAGCGAGAAAAACCGCCTCGTGAAAACACAGCCAGTTTAGTTTTATCTTATTGTTCAGTTTTCGTTTTCCTTTGCTGGAGTTTGAATATAAAACACTAGACTAGAATCACAAATTAAATTAAGGCTGGAATTTTGAGCCCCGACATGTTTATAGTCCTTTGTTTCGTTTTTTTTACAGGCTGTTACTGAAATGCTTGAATTGTCACTTCTTGGTTTGAATTTGCATACGCTTAGCAATGCTTCTGTGAGATGTTAATTAATTTTATAACAAATAAAAAGTCAGCCGTCTCAATTCCCTTTGTTTTATTGTACACAGCTCATTAGAATATAACGCGGCTCATTAGCATATAAAACACGGGTTATACGAATTCACTCTAGTGTTTCCTTTTTTGCCTATGTTTTTCACGAGATTTAACTCTCACCTAAAGATAATCTTTTGGTTTCATTCCCCAGCCTTAACGTGATCAGACACGAGGGGTCATGTAGCAGGGTCATGTCGCAGCAACATGTAGCAGCGACAAAAATTTGTGTAGTACACAATGAGAGAAATGAAGCAGGGAGTGTAGCGAGGACATGAAAATGTCGCGGGGACTTGTCTCAGGGACACGTTGCAGGGACACGTGTGAACTGATACTGTCACAATTGTGCAACACCAATTTTGGGGACATTTTGTCCCCGTGAGACATGTCGCGGGGACAAAACGTCCCCAAGATTGGTGTTGCACAATTATGCTAGTAACAGTTCATACGAGGGGACTTGTCGCTGCAACATATGTCCCTGAGACATGTCCCCGCGACATTTTCATGTGGTGTGCAAGCGCTATGATTTTTTCCCTGCTGCATGTACCCGCTCACTCCCTGCTACACGTCCTTCAGTGTGTACTACACAATTTTTTGTCGCTGCGACATGTCCCTGCTACATGACCCCTCGTGTCTGACCGACTTTTAATCTAGAATACTTTTGTTCACGTGATATTTCACCTTTTGTTACGACTGCCTTCTAGGCTATCAGCGTTTCCTATTTTGCTTATTTTACTTTCATGAGAATTAAATCTCTAGCGATAATTTTTTTGTTTTAAGGTGATGTTACACGGGACGACGATGACAAAAACCGAAAACGCCCCCTCGGCGAAATAGTCAACTCATGGTTCATCTGAACTGGCGGGCGGCCCGCCTCATATTTCGATGTCACCGTCATAAAAGTACGAATCATGCAGCCATGGTTATAACCGGGTATCGCGGAATAAAAGCAGTCGTAAAGAAATGAAAAGGCGAAATGCTAGATCAAAAGAAAGTAAACGATGTAAGAAGGAGGTGCTCCATTAAGGAGAGGTGGCCGTTATGGGGAGGTCATCAATTAGAGCATTTGAGTGAGTGAATGAGAAGTCGGGACAAGAAAAACTGGCCGTTGTGGAGGGGTGGCCGTTATGGGGAGGTGGCCGTTAGTAGAGGTTCTACTATAATTGATGACCTCCCCATAACGGGGTTAAGCCTAAAGAATACCGTTCAGAAGGACGTCGGACACCTTATTGAAACTTATATAACGGAGTAACTGGTTAGCTTTCAGTTGATGTTATGGGTAGCAGTTTATATAGTTAAATTTAGGCCTGAACAACCCGAGAAGCTAGGTGGTACAGTGGTACAGTGGTACAGTGGTACGGTAGGCTACCTAAGCCTAAGCCTAGCTGAGATCACAGGTTTAATCCTGAGTGGGGGATTTTAGATTTTCTTTTTTACACTTAAAAATTTATTGAAAATAAAATTCTAAGTGTCGACATTACGTTATATAAGTCTTAATAAGGTGTCCGACGTCCCTCTAAACGGTATTCTTTAGGCACAACCCCATAACGGCCACCTCTTTACAATGGCCAGTAAGGTCTGTCCTAAAGGTGACCGTTATAAAGAGGTCCGACTGTACGTTGTTTACTATGGTGCACCAACATTGTTGTACAACATTTTGTTGGTTCAACAATGTTAGAATATATAAGAAAATACTGCAAGGACTGGTCAAACAACGTGTAAAGGCGTGATTTCGATATTTCGGCTGGCCAACACCAGCCTTCTTCAGGTTTATTGCGGAAAACGCGAGGTAACGGCCGGAAATTACATGAAGTGACTACGTGATGTTTAAAACTATAGAAAAATACCAAGGTAACTAAAACGGAATAATAATCTTACATATCATCGCGTTTGTTAATTAAGGCCTGGAGGTTCTAAAGTTTTACCTAATTGAATGAATTAGAATGTTTAGCATGCCATGTTAGATCAGCGATGTTTGAGCAACATTTTTTGTTGGATAAATGTTTTGATCTCCATCAAACATTTTCGTTGACTTTTAACAACGTTACAGCGATTTGAATAACGTTTATCCACCCGTCCAACTTTTGCTATACAACAAATGCTCGATGCGTTATATAACGATGTTCGGGAATGCACTTCATCTAAGCCTACGTATAATGTTCCCGGCAGGTTCCAATTTAGCACGCTCAATCCCCTCTGGAAGACGTTTTAGACGTTTGAAATATTATGTTTTGACAAAACTGATATAGCTTTGTCTTACAGCACACATGGCAATAAAGAGAACTTCAGCTTGCAGGTAGGGTATGTTTTGGTCTAAGGGTGGGGTCCGTCCAATGTAGAGACGAGGAACCATTTTGAATGGAAACGAAGCCCTGGGGACGAAGTCAGTGTGCGGTAGAAATCAAAGTGTAAACACAGCTAACAGAACAAACTGGTTATGAAGCTCAACAGTAGTGTACAAAGCTGCTTTGTTTTATGTTGAACGAACCGTGACCGTGCACATTGCCCGGCGTAGCTAATCAAACGAATCTGAACCAAAAACCAATCGAACTAAATCGTTCGATTGGAGTTCGATTGGTTCGGCAATCGAACATAATCGAACTGGAACTTTTGGGTGAGTTCGATTAAGTTCGATTACCGAATCCAATCGAACCCAATCGAAGCGATTGGTTCGATTTTGTTCGGTGGAAGAATTTCACCCTTTAACTGATCCTTTACTAGCGGAGCAATTGTGAGAGATATTAACACATTTCAATTAATTAAAATCTTTATTGTTACGGTGATTCGAAATTGATTAATTCACAATATAAGATGAACAGCTCAGTACTTCATATCGCTCGGAATAACACCGAACGGGGATAATATTAAAATGTTTATACCGTCGTCGCTAAAGTTTCGGATAGATTACTAAAAAACGACCACTGCAACTGGATCTGGACGCACGCAACGGTGTACAGTGTGTACAGAATAGTTACCACTAACGCTAAAAGTGTTCTCATTACCTCAAAGTATATTTCTATTAAAACTGCAAGTGCATAGTTTGACGTCTGTTGCCCTGTCCGACATCTTGTACTCGTGTTTGAAATAGAAGCCAAAAAATAACTTACTTGACCGCAATGCTTTGTTTCAGACCAGATTAAACTAGTTTTATATTTCCGATTGTTGAAGTGTTCGATTATGTTCGATGAGTTCGATTACGTTCGATTGTTGAAGCGTTTGATTACTGAACCTTCGATTGCGTTCGATTGGCAAAATTTTTCGGTGAGTTCGATTAAGTTCGATTACCGAACCCAATCGAACCCAATCGAGCGATTGAGTTCGATTAGGTTCGATTACCGAACGTTCGATTAGCTACGCCGGGACATTGTTTTGTTTAACGTGTGAGCCCAAATGTTTCTACTGGTCAGTTGCTCATATGCATTTCAATACCTTTCGTGTTTTGTGCACGGTCAAGGCAAACGAACAAAAGAAATGGAGAACAAAAACATATAACAAAGGACTGACTGAGTTTCATAAGCAGTTTATTCTATTAATTATGGTGTAAACAAGTAACTGTATTTGCAACGGACCACCCAAGCACCGTATCCTGTAGTTAAGGATCTAATCAGCTATAAAATAATGAAGAAAGAAGAAAAGCAAGACTGATAAAAGGTACGGAAACGACTATATTTATTATTTATTGGATATTTTACAAATATAGTCGTTTTCATACCGTTTATCAGCTCTGCTTTTTTATCAAATCGTTTCAGAAATTGTAGCGTCGAGTGACGTCAATTAGCGATATTTATATTACATAACAACTCTCTGGTGTGACATTCCGCTTTCAGTTGAATTGTGCCACGGTTACCGTAAAGGAAGCTGTCCTCCTTTCCATTCCCAACCTCAGTCTAATCCGGCTAAGGTCATTTCCAAACAACTTAGCGAGCTCCGATTGTGGCCATGATTTCTTTAGCTGTGTTACTAATGACACTCATCGTTTCGCGTTCTTCCTCCATGACCGCTCCGACTGTTATGACAACTTATGGACCTGTTAGTGGGTTTGTAACTAAACTACAGACGAACAAGACGGTTAAAAGCTACTTAGGAATCCCTTTTGCCAAAGCAGAACGCTTTGAATATCCAGTTACACCGGACAAATGGACTTCAACTCTGCACGCAAACATGACGAGCAGCATTTGCCCTCAGACACCAGACGCCCTCTCTCCGCCATACAAGCGCCTTCTTGTAAATGAAGACTGTCTACAGTTGAATGTATACATCCCGGATAATGCAACCGACAGTGCTGGCCTTGCGGTGATGCTGTGGTTTCACGGTGGAGCATATATTATAGGTGACACCCCAACTTACTATGCGGGTGGCGTGCTGGCGACCGAAGGAAACGTGATTGTTGTTACAGCAGCGTATCGTTTGGGCGTCCTTGGTTTCCTCAGCTCGAATAGTGACGATCTGAGGGGTAACTACGCCATGATGGATCAGATAGAGGCCATGAAATGGGTGAATAAAAACATCGCAAGGTACGTAAGGCAGTAAAGGTTTAGCCTGCATGACAGGCGCTTTATGAGCCAACGCGCGAAATGCTACGCTCGACCCGCTCGGCTCATAAAGCGCCTGTCACGCAGGCTAGTAAAGGCTTTGATGGACGTTACTAACTGTAACACTCCAAAGAGTCAAACCTCTAACCCTGTAATGGATTCTGAATTTTCCAGAATCACTAAAGCGCATCCAAATGGAAAAGCGTAATGAACAGAACTTTCTGTTCTGTCTGATTTTTTTCTTTCTGTTCGGTTCTGTCTGGTGAGGCTTTAACTTCAGTTGTTTGTCTAAAACCAGTGCTGATTATGTAGAAGAAAGCTAATAACTACTATTCTTCATTATATCCTATGCTCACAACAGGTCAGTGTTTGAAGGGTATCTCGACGCTGTTAATATTATACTGTACACTCTGGGTAGCTCAGTATGAGGCAGCAATATTGAAACCCATGAAGTGTGACAATTAATAAATCCAGGCATAGTAAATCGAACTCAATCGAACTCAATCGAACTCAATCTGTGGATTGAGTTCGATTGAGTTCGGCAATCGAACGAAATCGAACACCGGACTTTCAGTGAGTTCGATTTCCGAACAAATCGAATTCAATCGGACAAATCGAACTCAATCGAACTCAATCCATCTGATTGTGTTCGACTGAATTCGGAAACCGAGCATACGTTTTGCTTTCCCTGTTTTTCATAAGGCTTGAGGCAAATAAATATATTCCCGGTTTATTTCGGTTGGATCTGTTCCGGGGTCTATTGAATCCCTTACAAACATCTTCTGTTACTAAGTTATCGAAGCATTTACAGGCCACAGGGAAGCAACTAGTTCACGTTGAAGTTGACCTAATTGTCCGCGCTCGTTTTGCAATTCGGAATGCACGGCCTTTCTCGCCTATTTTCTTTAAAACCTTGAAAACTTCGCTATAATTGACGTCAAAGTGGCATTCCTGGTAGCCTTTTACTACGCATTTGAAGCTTACAATCCACAGCGCATCTGAAGCCATTTCTGCGGAATTTCTTCGTTTACGAAAAACACGTGCGCTGCACTCCGGGCTGAAGTAACTCGAGCTTCCAAGATCTGGTTATGGATTTTCAACGCCTGTTTTACACAAATCACGAGTTGGAAAATCGAACGTTCGATTGGGTTCGATTGATTTTATTTCTTTTCGGTGAGTTCGATTTCGTTCGATTGCCGAACTCAATCGAACTCAATCCATGAATTGAGTTCGATTGAGTTCGATTGAAATTTAGTTCGATTGGGTTCGATTTACTATGCCGGGATAAATTCACTCAAAAGTCATTACTTGAAAGCGACAGTAATTTTGATTAAATCCTTGATTTGTTATTTGTTTGCTCACGAATAACTCCTTAATGTTACAAATGGACATGATCAAACGATATCTCGATCAATTATGTCGGACTGATATATTTTTAGAGGTTTGAGGTGAGAGCAAAACAATTCTCAACGGCTGAAATTTTAAGATTATCGAGATTTGGCCCCATATACCAGACGGGTTTGTTGAATGGTTTCGCTTTTCTCGTTACTTATAACTTAGTTTAGTTAACATTTGATATGATAATTAAGGAAGCATAAAAGTTTCTTTAGAACATATAATAGAGGAGAATAAACCACCATGATTTTGGTTGCCTAACAGCCTACATAAACACGAATGTAGATAATCACCAACAAAACCGGCGTTCTGAGCAACACAGGAATCAGAGGAATGCAAATAGACTATGTTGATTGTGTTTGTCGCTCTGTCTGTCACGGGGGGGGGGGGGGTGGGGGGGGGTACTGAACAAAGTTTTGTACGGGGATGCTCCGCCCCGAGGTCCAAACCCTTACCCTTTCATATACCCATTTTGACAGAAAAGGTACCCCTTCCATATACCTTTCATTGAAAATGGTACCCCTTTCATATACCTTTCTATGAAAATGGTAACCCTTTCAGAGCCTTTACGTGCGTCTGTTTGATATATTTTGAAAGGTCATTTTTATAATACTTAAATGGCAGTTTTGCCTACCCTTTTTATGCTTCAACGGCGCGGTTTCGCTTCCCTTTACTATTCTTCGTGAAATTCCTACCCTTTCATATACTTCAACTCGTGAAATCCCGACCCTTTCATATACCTCTAGCCTCAAAAAGGTACCCCTTTCGGGCGGAGCATCCCCGTATAGCCCATTATAGGGAGTACCCCCCCCCCCCCGGGGTCTGTCAGTTGTCGAGTCGTGCCTTTGCAGAGAACCGGAGATACCATGTATGTATCCGGAGATACCACGTATCCAGGCCAATAATCAGGGTCTGGAAGAGGTTCTGCGTGATCCAGGATTTAGCTGACTCGTCCCCAGTCGTCTCTCAATTCACGAGAGGAGCGCGGCAGAGGGAAGCGCCCCTTCGGTCGCGCTTCTCTCGTTCCGCGTCTATCCCCACGCGCGTCTCCCGCGTCTTGCCCAGGGAAACGACTGGGGACGGGTCAGGGGATTTAGGCGAAATTGGGTGCGTGATTCGGGAATACAAAATAAATCCAGCCGTGATTCGGGAATACTATATCAGCTGTGACGCGCGATTTGCTTTATCTGTGGTTTGCGATTCGTGATTTCCACCGACAAAATTCTGTGAAATTCAAATATTTTAGCCCGTATCAATTCACACTCACAATTTTGTCGTGTTTCATAGCGACCTGTCAAAACCTTCTTAACTCTCATACATGTCACAACGGGCGGTTTGAGCCTATCACATGTGATCGTGTGCCATTTTATACGTGAGTACAAAACCATTTACGGGCCACCGGAGGGAAGCTACTGTACTTGGACCTGATCGTCCTGTTTTCGACTTGCTGTTTGTTTAATATCTATCTCTATGCTTTGGCGAGTAATGAGATCAGTTCCGCAGTTAAGGCCCGTTTACACAGGTGATATTTTGTGAAATTTTTCGTTGCACTTGTCGGTGCAATGTTTGTCGCGCGCAAGTTGCATCTTCAAATCGCATGTGTAAATGCGCGGCGATTTCAGTGCGATTTGGGCGCGATGTCGCAGTGGTGCTGATGATAGGGGTCTCGTCGGAAATTTTTGAAAAATACCCTGAAAGGTACCAGAATCTCGTTTGATTGGCGTGGCTCAAAATAATTTTTACCCATAAGAGGTACCAATTCTAAAACAACACATGTCATAATTATTCTGTCAATTTTTCGGCTCAATACCCTAAAAGGAACCGCGATAATTCTAACTGGGTTATTTAAGATTTTAGTACCCTAAACGGTACCAATCTACAAATTTTGCCCCTAAAAGGTACGACGAGCACCCTCGTCATTTTTATCACAGGGAGCCCATACAATCTGTTTGTGTAACATAATGACCGTTTGTAATTTTATAAGAAATGTATGGGATTTACCAAAATTTCATATTATGGCGACGTATCGCCAAATGTATGTACTGATCAACGCTAAATAAACGTTAAATTACCTTATTTGTTGTGTGTTGTCGTCCTTTTGCCGTAAAAGTGATTTTTGAGCGATTTTGAAGGTTTCTGAGTTCGCCGTTGACTGTGCGTCTAAGAGAAAGACAAGGGTGGAAAGAGATTTTTGAACGGCTCCAGCGCAAAGGCGATTTTTTCACATAAAATCGCATCGCTCAGCTTTCAAACCGCGCAACAGAAAGGCCCAAAGATTCACGCTTCTTCTCGTACCTCTCGATCGAAAAAGACGCACAGTCAACGGCGAACTCAGAAACCTTCAAAATCGCTCAAAAATCACTTTTACGGCAAAAGGACGACAACACACAACAAATAAGGTAATTTAACGTTTATTTAGCGTTGATCAGTACAATATGTCAAAATGAAATTCTTGAATTCGCTGAACATTTTTCAACATTGTTTTAACATTTTTCTTGGATTTTGCTTAGCTTTGTTGTCATTGTTCTTCTTCTAGCTTGTACGCGTTAGTTTATTTGTACAACATATTTCAACTCCTAATACCTGAATCATAAGATACCGAAGACTTAGTGCATCTGCTAATGAACACATTCGTCCCTCTTTACCACAATCAATTTTGGACATTACTACCGAATGCCTTCCGATTTTTTTCGGGCAATTAAGAAATATGATGTTTTTTTTATAACTAGACCATCTACTCGCAGAACTTCACCTTCCATTAGAAACCTCTACTTATCAATCTACAACACTTGCCCTAAGCTCGTGATTGTAAATCTGAATCAGCATGGCCGCTCATGTTCACCTGGTTGTGTCATTGTCTATGATGATTCAAAACAGTAATTAGGGAATTTTTGACAAGGTAGATCTTTCTTTTTTTAGTTTAAAGGTGCATTTACACTTCATAAAATCGGTAGCCGGATCGACGGTATCCGAGCGGTTTGGTGCTTGGCTGTAGCGAGGGGCTATTACTAACAGTAAAATCCATTACTATAATTGAATGACCGCTGACCGTTCTCTGGTTCTCTGTGCAGAAATCCGATGTATGAGTAGACTACGAGCAGTCTCTCTTTCCCAGCTTTAGTGCGTCGAGCGAGAAACGAAAAAAACATTAGCGAACGGATAATGGCCGCTCGAAACTGGGGGCCTGCCTCGCCTGCCTCTTAGTCTAATGTAGGAGCTTTGCGCAGTATTCGATTTAGATTTAGATTTACTAACATGGTTTATCATATAATTTCATTCTATTTTCAACGTTTGCAATGATTAGATTTGGTGGCAATCCCGGTAAGGTGACCATATTTGGTCAGTCTGCCGGTGGAATGAGCGTTGCATTGTTAATGCTGTCTCCACTGACCAACGGCTTGTACCAGAACGTCATCATGCAGAGCGGAACAGCAATCGCTTTGCCTTCATATTTGGAAAGACACGAAGCTGATTTACAAGCAAGGTATCTGCAAGGACGAAGTTTAAATTTCATCTATTTTGACAGAATCGTTATGCATCAGTCAGTTTCAGCAGTGCCCATCATCCCCCCCGGTCTGGCATTAGTCGGGCATTTGCTGTCGTTAGAATAATCCACGGGGTCGCTCATTAGCCTACCTTCGGTGTAACTCGGGGCATTTCACACCCTCCTGACTTTGACACCCTCTGCTGTCTTAAGCCCCATTTACACTGCCGAAAAATTTTGGCACGGCTCGGATGAAAAAAGTACGCGTACCAAAAAAAATTGGTTCGGCACGGATAGATTTTGTCGTGTAAACTACTTTGCCCCATCCGTGCCAGACCAAACTTTCACCCGTGCTCGGACCATGTCGAGAGGTAGTCCGAGCACGGATAAAATTGGAACGCTTTCCTGAAAATCTAGCCCAGCTCGTATAAGGTGTGCAGTGTAAACGATTAGCCGTGCCGAACCAACTTTTCTCTGATGAGCCTTCGCGCCTTTGGTCAGCACCACCATGTTAGCAGCATGCGCACTAAGCAAGATTCGAGTACGCTGGTCGAGATGTTGAGCCTTTTACCCGTACCAAAACATAATTTTACATCGTTTAGCATGGTAGAAGAAAGGACGTGTAAATGACTAATCAGTACTATTTTTTTGGGTACGCGTACCACTTTTATCCGAGCCGTGCCTAAAATTTTCTGCAGTGTAAATGGGGCTTAGTTTGCCTTCAAATAACTTTTGGATGAGTCTAGATTCGATGAATTTCCCTTCTTTTTTTGCTATATCTCCGGGTATTTACACGGTTTTTTTGTCCCCGTCATTAGGCAATTGCCATTTTTTTCCCATAATGTCCGGTGGTTGTCCTGGGGAGAACATGCGCACTGCTGATTAGCTTGAGGTCCCTTATTAGTAATTTGAAAAAGTAACAATATTAGCTCAGGTTACACGTTGCAACTTTTACCTAGGTAAATGCGAAATTACAATAGCCAAGGCCATAAAAAGCGTGCAGCAGCTATTGTTATTTCAAATTAATCGTGCAGCGGCTATTGTTATTTCGAATTTACCA
Organism: Cladopsammia gracilis; assembly: GCA_022457155.1. Lineage (NCBI taxonomy): Eukaryota > Metazoa > Cnidaria > Anthozoa > Scleractinia > Dendrophylliidae > Cladopsammia > Cladopsammia gracilis. Next base: position 888,237 of record JAJGOT010000345.1, read on the forward strand.
AGGTAAAAGTTGAAACGTGTAACCGCGGCTAACATCTAAAGCATTTACAACTTCCCTTTTTGGTCGCTCGATAGCGTCGAAAGAACGTTAGTCGTAGTGCATGGTAACAAACACTCAGCCTTGATCCCTTTTACACAGACCAACGCTCAATATTTAACCGCCCATATTCATATTTATAATAAGTCCTTAGCCACACACACAAACAGTACATTTTACATATAACCTTATAATTATAGAAGAATTTGTCAAACACGTCAACTATAAGTGGACACTAAGACATCCATTTTCAACTTCACACAAGCCGGCGGTCGACAGCTCTCCTGAGAGGACACATAAAGTCGTTGTCTCAGCGTTCATACGACGTCACTTCGGCTAAGCGAGTATTCATTCAGGCATTGGCTCAGTCACACACAAACACTACATGTTTACCCCCCCCCCCCCCCCCCCCCCAGCCCCATAAGCGCACACGTTTGCGTAGCGGGCACTCAGTCATTGTGCTAGCCACGTACAAATGCTGAATTTTTAACCTCCTATAAGCGGACACCTCTGCTAAGCCGGCACTCATTCGTTTTCCATTTACAGACAATTTCTTCATTTTATTTGACTTCGCTTCATGGGGGCGTTTTGAACGACTACTAGATCGTGATGACTTGGCCAAGAGTGGATGAACTAAAAGCTTGAAATGCTTTTAAAGAGCACAATTTTAGTTATGTTTCCCAAACGTTCGTTTCTCTCACACGCTCCTTGTAAAAAGGGTAATTTGTTATAAATATCACCCTTTTTCTTCGATTTGTTTATTTTATTTCTTTTTTAAACTTTTAGGAGATTTGCTCAATCTGTGGGATGTGACTTTTCCTCGCTTAAAGCGTGTGCAAAAAAGAAAACGGTTCAAGAAATTTTAAAAGCTCAGCATAAAAACACATCGGAGCTAAATTTTTTGTCTTTTGCGCCCGTAGTGGATGGATACTTTCTGCCAGGTATGAGTTCCGTCTCCGGGGAGGAGACCTTCTTATATGAATTATATGTTGACCGGGGGTAGTCAACCGCCGACCGGTAGCTCAGTTGGTAGAGCGCCGGACTGCTGTGCGGGAGGTCTCGGGTTCGAGGTTCTTAAAATAACTGAGGAGAACATGCTGCCTTTGCAATGGTATCTGCAAATGGTTAGATGTTCTAGTCTTCTCGGATAAGGACGAAAAATCGTAGGCCCCTCTCCTGCATCTTCAGTGGTTAGCATATGGTTAGCAGGGGACGTTAAAGAAGCCACACACTTGTCGTAAAGAGCAGGGCACGGAGTTCCCGGTGTAGTGGTCTGGCCTTGTTTCACGGGTTGGTGCTTCACATAGGGTTAACCTCATTGCACCTTTCCTCGCTTGGACAGATTTGTCCAAAGAAAAAATGAGTATGAGTACGAGTATGAGTATGAGTATGAGTACGAGTACGAGTACGAGTACGAGTACGAGTACGAGTACGAGTACGAGTACGAGTACGAGTACGAGTAGGAGTACGAGTACGAGTACGAGTACGAGTATGAGTATGAGTCGGAATTGAAAAAGAATACTTATAAGGTACAATAGAACCACACTTGACGGACACACGCTCAATACAAATACGGACACCCCATTGTTACGGACAGCTTTATGCATGGGTCCCGGCCAAAGGCTATACATTTTCTTCTAAAATAAACCCGCTTAAAACGGACACCTATTTATACAGATTTTTCCGTCTAGACTGAAACAATCTCACACAAAGTTTACCTGGTTTATATTGACAATCTGGCTAATTCAAAACGTAAAAGTTTTTCGCTCAAATCGTCAATTTTAATCACTTCAACATAGGAATTGCTCCCGGCCTTTCGTCGGTAGAATATAACTAAAGTCGTTTTTCACCTTTCAAAATTTAAGTCACGGAGGCATTTATATCAACTGGCAACTAACCCAATCTGCATGATGAAATTGCAGAATTTTGATTTACCTATAATTCTGTACACCATCTGCAAAGCACGCTTACAGCTCATGTACATTATTTATTAATTATCAATTGTTATCAATCAATGCCAGATTCTCCCGCTAAACTCCTACAAGCTGGCAAGTTCAACGCCAGTAATATCATTGTTGGGGTGACTCGAGACGATGGCTCTGTATTCATCACGGCTGTTCCAGGTTAGAGTCTCATTCCATTAACTGTATATTAAAGTTGGGATGGTCCAAATTCCACAAGCTTGCTGTATGTAATCCGCATTGATGGTTGAAATGGATCCATGTTTTCTCCTCGCGCCTTACGCGTCGCTCGTTCTATCTTTCTCGCAGGTCGTATATGAACAAGTTACGAGCTTGCGAGGAGAATGGGGAAAGAAAAGCATCGCCCCACTCCCCCTCGCCAGCCGTAACTAACACCTGACTGGCGAGACAGCAAATCAGAGGAGAATAGAAAAGGAGAAATAACTGAGTGAAGGCGGCAGTCTGACGGCCAGCGCAATTCGATGCGCGCGACCCACATAAAAAAACTGCAATTTTCCTAAATTTTATACCGTCAGAGAAGTCAACATATTTCCGCACTAATGGTCAAATACACATACACACACAATTTTTTTTTTGTCTTTTTGGCAAAACAATAATATTCATTATCTTCCTGTAATTAGCTAAAACAATCCAGAATCTAACTCGTGTGATAAATGATTGAACTAACAACTAAACTAAAATCGACGAATAATATCCCACCTATCCAGCCACAAAACCTCGCTCTTATAAACTAGTTCTTGTTTTTTTTTTACTTGTCAGTACATACAGTTACGGCACCTCGTTTTCAGTCGCTGTGATCCCTGTTAATAACATATTTTGTTATGTTCAAGGCGCCCCATGGACGGTCCCCGACGTTTCTCACGGCATGACAAGAGCAATATTCAAGGAGGAGATCACCAAACGAATCTGGATACGAAATCAGAACCCGGAAACTACGGACTCGCTTATCTACCAGTACACAGACTGGTCCAACGCCAGTGATCCTTATGTATTACGTCAGCAGTTCCTTGATATCTGTACTGACGCAGTCTTCAAAGCTCCCGCGATACAGTCAGCGGATTCATTCGTGAAGAAGCATGTTCCAACATACTTTTACCAACTTGAAACAGCTCCCACACTTGTGTTCGGTATAACAGCATGGATAGGGATATTTCACGCAGCAGATCTTTACTACACGTTTGGTTTTCCCCTATTGTTGAATAACACAAGTGACAGAGAAATAAAATTCGCCAAGAGTTTTATGACTATGTGGAGTAATTTTGCCAAGACAGGGTTAGTAATAAAAGTCATTAATAATACCAGCCAATTAAATGTTATTATCAGTTTTTAAATGTTAAAAAATGCGTTTCGAGTGAGTTCGAAACCATAGTTTCGTAAGTTCTAATCCCAGCCACCCCACAATCCGTCGACGTTTCTCAGAGGGACCGTGGAGAGGGGGAGCTTGTTCCTCTTGGACTGCACAGTTTTGTTATGCAGGTGAATACTCAGTTCCCTTATATGAAGTAGTAACATCCCGCTAGCTGAACTTAACATCATTTCTTATGCTCCATTAATAGCCCAATTTCGATATATTAAAATTCAACTTGAAACAAAAGACATCACTACCAGGCTTAGGGGAATGATAGTAGGGATTTATATGGTTTATTTCCCTAAGCCTCGTAGTGATGTCTTTTGTTTCAAGTTGAATTTTAATATATCGAAATTGGGCTATTAGCCGGCGAAGACAAGCCGTTCAATTTTATAGTAGGGGACGATTAAGAGACGGTTTCCCGACTGAACTGATGAATGAAGTGCGTTTATAAGTATGGCCGGGAGCTTGCTTTAAGCGTGCCTTACTGTGTTGAAAAAAATTAAAGAAATCGCCAATTGTGATGAAAGCAAAGAATTATATTAAAAACTAAGAGACAAATAGCGTTCTAGACCGCCTATCATGAATTTAAAATTGATAAACTTTAATCCAATACAATCGTGGTAATCCTGTATTTTATCCCTAATCGGTTAGGTATTTTTAACTGATAAAAACGTTTTTATGTTATTGGGAATATAAAGGGCAAGTGATCTACCATTTGCCACTTTATTTCTCGCCCCTGTTTCGGATACCGAGCAGACACTGAAGATGAGGCTGTCGTGCCCTTGGAACCCGGGGATGGGGGATGGTGGTGGCGGGAGGGAGGGGTGCGTCCGGGACTCTGAAAACCTTATCCTATACCAGACCACGTTCAGCTTCATTTTGCAACCCTATTTTAGACTGGACACCATAACTCCCTGTTCTATCCCAGACTCACTACTTTTCAGCAACTCCATCTTTATGCCACTGATTAATTTCCCGGTATACCACCAAAACTCTCCGATTTTTATACCCTATCCCAGACTAAACTATTTGAGAGCCATACCCTTCTTAGCGGCACATACTTGGACCCATGTAGCTAAGTACCATATTTGGGGGGTTTGAAGGCTCACCCGAGATGCCTTAACGTGCTCGCAGACTAGTTTGCAACATCACTGATTTTTGTGAATTGGAACAAAAGTTCATATTCAAAGTGAATGAACATTGATTTGAGCTACCGTATTATTATGTACGTTTAGAAATCCTAACTCTCCCTCATCCCTGGAGACGACTTGGCCCCAGTACACAGCTGACGGAGGAGAATATATGGGACTGAGTCACAACTTAACAGTTAGGTCCAAAATGCGTCCAGATAAGATGGCGTTGTGGAACACGTTTCTACCGAGCCAGTTAACATTTGAACCTACCACCGGAAGCCACATGCCGACCGCAACAGACAAAGTACCTGACGATAATAAAGGTATATATTCAGTTTCATAGTTAACAACTAATGGGTGTCCTGTGCATGAACCTTGGATGAGTCCCATGTGTTCACATGTTTAGCAGGTTGATGATGCAAGTAAATGCGACGAAATAGATTATATTTCTTGTGTGGATGCCGTAGAAATGTTCAACTTCGGTGCCGACAATTCAAATTAAGTTTAAATGTCACAATTTACCTATTTCACACAAACTAGAGCATTACAGCTGTCGTGAACAGAATCTTGATAAACAGCCTGAATAGCTTTCATTTAAATTTTCACACTTTGGGATGTCCTCCAAAGAGTCAATCATACAGCATAATAAACAGCAACACATGAAGTACTGTTTAGGTCACACTTAAGGATTTCATCCACACTTTAAGATTTCATCCACAAACTCAAAAGTTAGAACCACCTTGTACAACATAATAAACACACCACAGGAAACTACTGTTCAATAGCTTTCATTTAAATGGTCACACTTTAGGATTTCATCCACAGACCCAAAAGTAAGAACCACCTTGTACAGCATAACAAACAGTACCACAGGAAAGTACTGCTCAATAGCTTTCATTTGAATGGTCACACTTTGGTATTTTCTTCACAGACTCAAAAGTTAGAACTACCTTGTACAGCATAACAAACAGTACCACAGGAAAGTACTGCTCAATAGCTTTCATTTGAATGGTCACACTTTGGTATTTTCTCCACAGACTCAAAAGTAATAACAGCGTTGTACACAATAATAACCATTTCACAAGAAAGTACTTTGTACTATAAACTCTAAGGCTTAGGGGTGCAGAAATAAGTTTTATCTAGTTAAAAAGGTAACAGTAAAAGGCAAATGATCCTGAGAAAAATTTCTAATGTTATATTTCCTCAGATAAACTGGTGGTGGTGCTCGCTGTCTTAACAGGGATGTTTGGTGCTCTAGCTGTCATCTTACTTGTTGTGCTGATCATCACATGCCGCAAACGAAAGCAGCGAGGGAAGGAGTTCGAACGAGAACACCTAAACATGTAGCTGATAACAACTTATAGAATGTATGGTTTCTGGCCTCCTTGATCCTCTTCAACTCCTCGGAGAGCCGAGGAAAGTTTGTCAACTATTTTAACGAAGTCGGTGACCCAAACGCACATTTTTACATATTTCAAAAGCTTTTTAGTTTAATGTGGATTTCCACTATTTTTGAAATTATTATGTAATTTACACACAAGACATATTACTGGATTGTTCTATTTAAGACTTGTATATCCCAATTTGTTAAACACTGCTTGGAGATATTCTAATGGTTGCAGCTTAATTTGATTTGTTTGTTGCTATAATTTGTTCTGGTAAATTAATTCTTTCTATTAAAAATACATTCCAAAAACGTCAACAATTTTAAAAATGGGCAATAGTTATACGCTAAGGCCCAGGTCTGCGCGTCCAAAATGTGAGGCGAAGAAACCCCTGTACAAGAGAGGGGGACTTAATAAATTTCTTGCTGCAAAAAAAAAGGGGGGGGGGGGGGGGGCTTAATAGAGGACTTACGGTAACTAATAGTAACTAGTAACTAATAATTTAAATTTAAATAATAAATTTACATAACTTAAATTTAATAATTTAAGAATCCAGAGGGCAAGTTCAATAAGCTGCTACAGTCCTTCCTCTATTGTAAAACAAAATAAGAGACTTGTGATGGTCTTCTAATTTAGTTGCCTGTATGCACTTGAAAGGAAGCTCAAGGAAGCGGCGTCAAAACTTCAACAAACGCTGCAGGAAATCTGCCGACCCTGCTGTTCACTTCTCCCTTGAACCATTCTTCGTTTACGCGCTCCAACAAAACAATAACATCTTCAACCTGACAAACAAAACAAGAGTTGTTTTGCATTTCTGCGCTTTGTTAAAAAATCTTGCGCCACTTTATCAACCAATCAGAAGTAAAACCAAAACCAATCGTGACTTGCTCGCACGCGTTTTTCCCGCGCGCTGGGTGACATGTATTTGCTTCGAGTTTTGATTGGTTCTTTGGATTATCTGCGCCGGTTGTGATTGGCCAGAGAAATTACTTTAAAGGTACGTACTCGTCACATACTCGTCATTGCCCTTTCACACAATTACCGCAAGTAGCGACCGACCTCCCCACCACCTTCGAAAGTACGCATGCGGATCCCACCGATGTGGCAGTAACATGAAATGGATCGACGAATGTCGTCTTATTTTGAACAATAACTGTTGCGAATATTTTATCTTTCATGTTATTCGGAAAAACCAGCTCGCACCAGCTTTATTTAACGTTTTTAGTACCCCGAAGGTACCCCTCCCCCCTTGTTAGTAGCGAACCCCAAAGGTGGCTCATTTCGGAAGTAACGAGAGGGTCGTTACTTCTGGAACATTACGGTATAGCAGAAAGATCAGGCCCTGGTCGTTTAAAAGGTGCACGGATAGCGCTATATTTATTCAGTGGATAGTACAATTGGTTCTGTTTCATTTGTCCGCCAAAGGATCTACAATTTATAGAGAGTATTTACCTTGAAAGATAATTTATCTTCAAATTCGTCATCGAAATCGAATAAAGCCTTCACTTTTGGTGTGACTTTAAAATACTTCTTCAGCAAATGAAGAGGCTCGTGGTCTAACAAATTAAAAGGAATACAAACTCCAAAATGTGTCAGCTAATGTACTAAAAACTTCTTTAATATATTAAAAACTAAAGCAATTTATTAGGTTCCAGTCTTTCTCCATAGCATTTAAATTTTATTGTGTTATATCCAACCGTCACGTCTGAAGATGTATGTTGAAGTATACAAAACGTCAAGTCATTAATCAAAGTTTTTTACAACATGCGTTGTTTTGCCATGTTTATAACCGCAGTGTGTATTGTATTTCAATTTAGGTTACTTCTAATGGGTGTCAGGGAGACGGAACTAGCACTGCGAAACAACAATTACAAAATACTTAAAAGGGACTGTCGCGCGACAAAATGCCGAAATTTTGCTTTCCTTATGTCCATGATATATCGCCAAATGCCACCAAATATACAACTAAACTGAACAAAAAGATTCTATAGAGCAAAGTAGAACAAGTAGTTTTGTGAAAAAGTGCAGGATTGCAAGGATGGAAGGTGATTACAGTTTATCAAATTTGACTTCGTGACAGGCGGTCAAGAAATCAAAGTTTCCATTCTGGTGTTATTTTGAGTTTTGTGAGCCGTTATTTTGTCTCTAGTTAATACTTCATTCCTTGAACCAAAGAGCCTACGTATAATGTCCCGGGCACTATGCAATTTTGCACTCGGCATTCCCCTCCGGAAGACGTTTTAGACGTTTGCAATATTAAGTTTTGACCGAAAACTGACACAGCTTTGTCTTGCAGTACACATGGCAATAAAGACAACTGCAGCTTGCTCCGTCCAATGTAGAGGCGAGGAACCATTTTGAATGGAAACGAGGCTCTGGGGACAAGGTTAGTGTGCGATAGAAATTAAAGTGTCGTGTGACGTCAGTCAGTGATATTATATTAATATTACAAAACAACTCTCTGGCGTGACATTCCGCTTTCAGTTAAATCGTGCCACGGTTACCGTAAAGGAAGCTGTAAATTTCCTTGAGTCCATTCCCAACCTCAGGCTAAGGTCACTTCTAAACAACTTAGCGAGCTCCGATTGTGGCCATGTTTTCTTTAGCTGTGTTACTAATAACACTCCTCGTTTCGCACTCTTCCTCCATGACCGCTCCGACTGTTATGACGACTTTAGGACCTGTCAGTGGGTTTGTAACTAAACTACAGACGAACAAGACGGTAAAAAGCTACTTAGGAATCCCTTTTGCCAAAGCAGAACGCTTTGAATATCCAGTTACACCTGACAAATGGACTTCAACTCTGCACGCAAACATGACGAGCAGCATTTGCCCTCAGACACCAAACGCCCTTTCTCCGCCATACAAGCGCCTTCTTGTAAATGAAGACTGTCTACAGTTGAATGTATACATCCCGGATAATGCAACCGACAGTGCTGGCCTTGCGGTGATGCTGTGGATTCACGGTGGAGGATATATTATAGGTGACACCCTAACTTACTATGGTGGCGTGTTGGCGACCGAAGGAAACGTGATTGTTGTTACAGCAGCGTATCGTTTGGGCGTTCTTGGTTTCCTCAGCTCGAATAGTGACGATCTGAGGGGTAACTACGCCATGATGGATCAGATAGAGGCCATGAAATGGGTGAATAAAAACATCGCAAGGTACGTAAGACAGTAAAGGGTTTGATGGATTGTTCAGTACCTTAACTATAACACTCCAAAGAGTCAAACCTTTAACTCCGTAACAACGGATTGTAAATTTTTCCGGAATCACTAAAGCGCATCCAAATGAAAAAGCGTAATTTTGAGAATATTAAGATTTGGCCCCATATATGACATATATCAAGACGGGTTTGTTGAATGATTACGCTTTTCTTGTTCCTTATAACTTCACTTTAACATTTGATATGATAAGGATAACTCAGTTATATACCGATCACTTTACATAAATGTTAAGGGTACGAAAAGTTGTCTAAGAAAATACAATAGAGGGGAATAAACCACCATGATCTTGGTTTTCTAACAGCCTTCATAAACACGAATGCAGATTATCACGAACAAAACGTTCTAACAACAGCACAGGAATGCAAATATGTTGAGTTTGTTTGTCGCTCTGTCAGTTGTCGAGTCACGTCTTAATTGCGAAGATACCACGTATCAAGGCCAATATCTTTTCTGTAAAACTATAACGGGGTAAATTTATAAAATGATGGATTGTTCAGTACTTTAACTATAACACTCCAAAGAGTCAAACCTTTAACTCCGTAACAACGGATTGTAAATTTTTCCGGAATCACTAAAGCGCATCCAAATGAAAAAGCGTAATTTTGAGAATATTAAGATTTGGCCCCATATATGACATATATCAAGACGGGTTTGTTGAATGATTACGCTTTTCTTGTTCCTTATAACTTCACTTTAACATTTGATATGATAAGGATAACTCAGTTATATACCGATCACTTTACATAAATGTTAAGGGTGCAAAAAGCTGTCTAAGAAAATACAATAGAGGGGAATAAACTACCATGATCTTGGTTATCTAACGGCCTTCATAAACACGAATGCAGATTATCACGAACAAAACGTTCTAACAACAGCACAGGAATGCAAATATGTTGAGTTTGTTTGTCGCTCTGTCAGTTGTCGAGTCACTTCTTAATTGCGAAGATACCACGTATCAAGGCCAATATCTTTTCTGTAAAACTATAACGGGGTAAATTTATAAAGACAACTGACGGTTAGGGGCTTTCGGGTTAAAGGGGTTCTGTCACAGGTTAGAAAATGACTGAGCGTTAAAGGGAAGAAAAAAAAGGGAAGAAAAAAAAAAATGAACGAAAAGAAATACGATCCAAAGCGACAAAATAACGGCCAATAACCTCATAATTCCACCACAATGACAATTTTGATTTCTTGGCCGCCAGTCACAAATTCCTTATATTTGACTGATGAACTGTAATCCGCAATTTTTCTCTAAACCACAGGCTCGATTTCCGCTGCTCTGTCGAGTCCGGTCTTTGTTCCTCCCCGAGAGAGGGGAAGAGCGCGGGCTCATTTTCCCGAACAGCGGCTGGTAATCGAGCCTATCCAAACCACTGCTTCTGTTTTTCTGTCTTTGTAGAATCACTTTGTGCAATTATGTTGTATATTTGGTGGCATTTGGTGATATAAATTAACATGGAAATCAAGTAAGCAGAATTTTCTTCTTTCGGCGGGACCACTGCCCCTTTAATTCGGGCAAAAACATGACTGTGACTTGACCCAAGTATTAGTGATTCGGGTCAAATAAGGCTTCTGCTTCTAGTAACAGTAGCCCTATTGTTAGTATATTAAATAACATCGGTAGTACCTGAACTAAGCTGGACGAGAGGTGGCATGATGCTGCAATATAACAGGAAGTTGTAACTGTAAGCACACTTTTTCGTGTGAGAATAATTGAACCTCCGTGCGACCACATTTCGCAAGCGACCACTTTTCCAAAGCTCCAATTCTTCTCCATGCAGTCACATCACTACGATCGAAACCCCTCGTAAGCGACCGCGACCACTTTCAACGCTGGCGATTTGAATTTTTCTATTGTTTTTAACGTCTGGTGAGCGGCCACTCACCCATTTTTCGATGCCACTGCAGACGCAAATTGAATAATGTGTTACAATACAACTCCAATATAATGAAAATTGTGTCCCTTGCATCAAAACTTCTATATGAAAAAATATTTTGCAACAATCGGTGGTTTGCTCATTCCAGTATTACTACAGTTTGATATGATTCAAAGTTAAGACCACCTGTGGTCTGACCTCGGTAAGCGACCACCTCCCGTAAGCGACCACCGCCCGTAAGCGACCACCTCCCGTAAGCGACCACGTCCCGTAGGCGACCAGCTTGGCTTTGCATTTTGGGTAGTCGTTTACGGGAACTTCAGGAAAATTATTTTGAATAGTTATTAAAAGAATACAGGAATAAAACAATGGGAAGGGAGTGGCTAGTACTAAAGTGGAGACATGTAGTGTAGTTCTAACTTTTAAGTCTGTCGACGAAATCCTATGGTGTGACCATTCAAATGAAACCTCTTCAGCAGTACTTTTGCATGGTACCATTTCCTCTAACTTTTGAGTCTGTCGACGAAATCCTATGGTGTGACCATTCAAATGAAACCTCTTCGGCAGTACTTTTGCATGGCACCATTTGTTCTAACTTTTGAGTCTGTTGATGAAATCCTATGGTGTGACCATTCAAATGAAACCTCTTCAGCAGTACTTTTGTATGGTACCATTTGTTCTAACTTTTGAGTCTGTTGATGAAATCCTATGGTGTGACCATTCAAATGAACCCTCTTCGGCAGTACTTTTGCATGGTGACCATTTTTAAAGGTTAAGGCGCTGATTGCAGCTCACCAATGTAATAACTGCATCATGGTCAAGGACTGTTCCAGATGTTGGCGTGGCGAGTGTACCAGTGTATTCCTTATGTCCAGTGCAGGAGCTATCTGGTGTGATTGCCGATCGGCTTCGGGTATTAATTGGAAACCGTTGTTGCATTAGTTTCAAGAACCTACGTGGAAGTTTTATTCAGGGTCAAGTATTTCGTGTGACGTCAGTTGATAATGTTTAACAGTTATAGTGCGAAAGCGAGCGCTAGCGCAATATCGCCGGATACTTAGCTAAGTATTTAGTCTAAAAACTCCGATCCTGCGATATTGCGCAAGCTTGAGCACTATAACTGTTTTATAATTCAACACATTGATAACAAATCACCGTTTCGAGAAAAAATTCATGGAGATAGACAATCTTTTATTAAGTAAAAAGGCTTCACTACTATAATAATTTACCTCACGCCATTTCTTTCACAACAAGCAGCGAATACAGATTTTGCCAAGCTAAAATTAATTGAGCGTACACAAATTGAGAGTTTTATACGAAGAGCTTTCGTCTGTGTAAAAAACGGGACAGAGTAGTAACTACACCAAATTAAAACACAGTAAAATGGCTTATTAAACGCATTAATAATTCATAACAGTTATGACAAATCAATAGGTGGTATTTGAGTCACATGTACACCTCTGTAAACCCCAATACAAATCAACTGAGTTGAAGAATTATTAAACAGTAGAATTAACTTTTGATACAGACACCTGCTCAGCTAATTAGTATTCATTAACTTTTCATACAGATCTCTACTCATTGTTTCATACGTACGATAAAATATTCGCGTCCGATCTGTATGGGCGTTTACAATGGCGAGCCTTCGGCTCGCCATTGTAAATTAGTGAGACAAGTATTTCGTGTCTTAAAAAGTTCAATATGTTCTCTTGTTCAGAATCAAAACAAACCGGAACAAACCGGCACGCCTACCTAAACAGAGCGGTGAAAAACTGTGAAAAAACTACAGCGAGGAAAGTGTGTCTTACAAAAATTCACAGCAGTCAGCATCAAATTTTCAGTGATCGAAGTACGAACTGAATCCATCGCTGTTGTTTAAACTTGTGTTCGTTTTGGCGAGATCGTTTAACTTCAATCCGCTTAAAGCAATTATCTATCATGTCTATATTTATTCCAAACGTGATTACTATAAGGCATTTTCTGAAAATTGTGCTCGTTCATTCACTCCGTGTTGAGCGGTTGAAACTTTGAAACTTTTATTCAGCTTCGCCAAAAAAAAAAAAAAAAAACTGCGACACAACGCGAAAATTTCGTGCCGTTTTATCCAATCATGTGATCAACAGAATAATTGGCTCCTGGTGATCAATATTTTTTCTCTTTTCTTTTCTTCCTTTTTTCTTTCTTTTCCCTTTTTATCTAGTAATTATACAGGGGCGGATCCGGGGGGGGGGGGGGGTGGATTGGGTGGCTAGCCACCCCCCTTTAGACCATCGGCTGGGGTTTCATTAAGGGCCGGGCAGTCGGGCACCGGACAAACTGACCGGCTGTGAACACCATTTTGTCCGGCTGCTCTGAACATCTAAACCTTATCTTTTTCGCCAACAAGTTAAATAATTTACTAATTTGACTTTTTTGATGCGTGTTTTAAAACATAAAGCATATTTCAACTAAAAGAACAACGAAGTTATTGCTTATTTACCTCCCGTTGCTCCCTGTACAGAAGAAACGTGACAAACAACTGAAATCGCCTCACAATGCATTGCCAGCTTAGTGCTCTGCATTGTGTTCTGCATGATGTCACTGAGTTGCAAACAAGTTTCCACGTGTGTTATGGCGACCGGAAAAAGATCAGAACGGTCGATTAAACAATATTTTTGTACTCAACTTGATAACTTGATGTACATGACTACAGATATCTGTATTCAGTTGATTGAACAAACAAAATACAATGTTTCAAGCAACAGTAAGATGCTTAAGTTCGTGCTTCAAAATGCAGGAAAATGCATCTCCGGGAGACCAAAATTTAAAAATTTCCCTGAGGGGCATGCCCCCGGAACCCCCTAGGGGGAAGGGCCGAAGGCCCTTCCAATCATGTGCCCACCTGCTCAAACTCATTGCTCTCCTGTTCAAAATCTTAAAGGACCTTAATGAAATCCTTGCATCGGTTTTAACAGTTTTCTTTTTAATTGAAACAATTAAAAAAAATTATAGAATTAGTTAGACATATACCCGTAGCCACCCCATAAAAAAATCCTGGATCCGCCCCTGCACATATTGTTTTTCTCCCAAAGATACGAAATTACAGGCGGCGGCCATTTTTACCTTCCTTCAAATGCGAAATTTACCCCGCACCATCGCTGGATATACGTCACACAGACCTACGGATATCGAGAGCTTCATGACCATATTTGGGCAGTGTATCAATGTGTCGAATTATAAATACTAATTAGTTACAACCACAAGTGGATGTATACTGTACTCGTAACTAATTAGTATTTCATTTTCATAGGGTAAGTAGTACAGTGTACAACATTCACGTCCGTGTTGTATCAGATCTACAATTAGTCATGTTTTTTGTCAAGGTAGATCTGTCTATTTTTAGTTTAAAGGTGCATTTACATTTAAAGGTGCATAAAATCGGTAGCCGGACCGACGGTATCCGAGCGGTTTGGTGTTGGACTGTAGCCTGGGGTTAACACGGATAATTTGCATTTACATTTACCAAAATAAGGGCAGTCCCTCTTCGAGGATTATGTGCCCTCGATTGTGATTGGTCATCCGCGCGCCTATTTCTAAATTGGCGCGCGATCACATGGCTGTCCAATTACAGCTATCCAATTACAAAGTTTTGTAATTGGATAGCTGTAATTGCACTTAAATGGTTTTTTTTTGCTGTTTTCCTTCTACTTTCAAATTGATAGTAAATATCCTAGACGTTTTTAGTACAAAAGAGTCCACAAAGACTTTTTAATCTCGAATTTTGTTATTGATGCTATTAATTAGTAATTGAAGTTCGTGTCGTACAATTCAGGGGTAATCGTGCTCGTATTAAATTTCAAATCGTCCTCGTGCTACGCGCTCGGCCGATTTGAAATTACTCGCCCGATTATTCCCTGAATTGTACTCAACTCAGTGCAATTACTATTACTTGTTTAACTTCATTCTATTTTCAACGTTTGTAAATGATTAGATTTGGTGGCGACCCCGGTAAAGTGACCATATTTGGTGAGTCTGCCGGTGGAATGAGCGTTGCATTGTTAATGCTGTCTCCACTGACCAACGGTTTGTACCAGAACGTCATCATGCAGAGCGGAACAGCAATCGCTTTGCCTACGTATTTAGAAAAAGACCAAGCTGATTTACGAGCAAGGTATATCAAGAACGAAGTTTAAATTTCGTCTATTTTGACAGAATCGTTATGCATCAGTCAATAGCTCATTTCCGATATATTAAAATTCATACTTGGCTCCGAGGCTTTGGGGAATAAAACAAAAGAAATCACATTGAGGTTCAGCGTTGAATTATTCATTTCTTTTGTTTTATTCCCCCAAGCCTCGGAGCCAAGTATGAATTTTAATATATCGGAAATGGGCTATTCCAGCAGTGCCCATCATACTCCTCGGTCGGGCATTAGTCGGGCATTTGCTCTCGGCGTTAGAATAATCCCCGGGGTCGCGCATTAGCCTGCTCTCAGTGTACCCCGGGACATTTGACAGCCTCATGGTTTCGACCTCAAAGAATTCCTGGCTCCATTTCTGACGAGAAATTTGTTGCAAACTTGCTCTAATCGGTCACTAGAGGAAAACTGAGAGAAAACACTTCTCTGTTGACCTAATTTGCCTTCAAATAACTTTTGGATGAGTCTAGATTGGAAGAAATTTCCTTCCTTTTTTACTATAGTAAAACAGTTTTTGTGTCCCCACCATGGGGTTTTTGCCAATTATTTTTTGATAAAATGCTAATGCTCGGGGGTTGTCCTGGGGAGGACATGCGCACTGCTGATTAGCTTGAGGTCCCCTATCAGTAACTTGAAAAGTAACGATAACATCTAAAGCAGCTACAACTTCCTTTTCGGCGCTCGATAGCGTCGGAGGAACGTTAGTCGTACTGCATGGCCAGAACGAACACTCAGCCTTGATCCCTTTTACACAGACCAACGCTCAATATTTAACCGCCCATATTCATATTTATAATAAGTCCTTAGCCACACACACAAACAGTACATTTTACATATAACCTTATAATTATAGAAGAGTATGTCAAACACGTCTACTATAAGTGGACACTAAGACATCCATTTTCAACTTCACACAAGCGGTCGACAGCTCTCCTGAGAGGACACATAAAGTCGCGCCGATACGAGGTCACCTCTGCTAAGCGAGCATTCATTCAGGCATTGGCCCAGTCATACACAAACACTACATCCCCCCCGCCTCCAGCCCCATAAGAGCACACGTCTGCTCAGCGGGCACTCAGTCATCGTCAAGCGGACACCTCTGCTAAGCCGGCACTCAATCGTTTTCCCATACACAGACAAATTCTTCATTTTATTTTACTTTATGGTGGCGTTTGAACGACTAGATCGTGATGCACTTGGCCTATAGATAAAAGTTTGAAGTGTTTTCAAAGAGCACAATGTTAGTTATATGTTTCCCAAACGTTCGTGTCTCACCCACGCTCCTTGACAAAACCCTCTATTTCTTCTATTCATTTTTTTGTTTTTAATTAATCTTCTAGGAGATTTGCCCAATCTGTGGGATGTGACTTTTCCTCGCTTAAAGCGTGTGCGAAAAAGAAAACAGTTCAAGAAATTTTAAAAGCCCAACTTAAAGTCACTTCGGAGATAAATTTTTTGCCTTTTGCGCCTGTAGTGGATGGATACTTCCTACCAGGTATGAGTTCCGTCTCCGGAGGGGAGACCTTCTTTTAATACTGACCGGGGGTAGTCGTCGGAATTAAAAGGAATACTTAAAACCAGGTTAAAAAGTCGAACCACGCTTTACGTACATCCGCTCAATACAAATACAGACACCCCATTGTTACAAACAGCTTTATGCATGGGTCCCGGCTGAAACAATCTCACACAAAGTTAACCTGGTTTATATGGACAATCTGGGTAATTCAAAGCGTTAAAGTTTTTCGCTCAAATCGCCAATTTTAATCACTTCTACATAGAAATTACTCCCGCCCTTTCGTCGGTAGGATATAACCAAAGTCGTTTTTTCTTTCAAGTTTAACTCACGAAGGCATTTATATATCAACTGGCAACTAACCCAAAGATGAGCAGAATTTTGATTTACCTTTAATTCCGTACACCATCTGCAAAGCCCGCTTACGGCTCATGTACAGTATTTATTAATTATCAGTTGTTATCATTCAATGCCAGATTCTCCCGCTAAACTCCTACAAGCTGGCAAGTTCAACGCCAGTAACATCATTGTTGGGGTGACTCGAGATGACGGCTCTGTATTCGTCACGACTGTTCCAGGTTAGAGTCTCATTTCATTAACTGTATATTAAAGTAGGAATGGTCCAAATTCCACTTGCTGTATGAAAACCGCACTGATGGTTGAAATGGATCCATGTTTTTTCATCACACCCCACGCCTCGCTCGCTCTCTCTTTCTCGCAGGTCGTATATGAGCGAGTTAGGAGCTTGCAAGGGGAATGGAGAAAGAAAAGGATCGCCCCACTCCCCCTCGCCAGCCGTAACTAACACCTGACTGTGCGAGGCAGCAAATTAGAGTAGAATAAAAAAGGAGAAATAAATGAGTGAAGGCAGTCTGACGGCCAGCCAGTCAGCTATAAATTCGATGCGCCCGACGCACATAAAAAAACTGTACTTGATCCTAAATTTTATGCCTCCAGAGAAGTCAACATATTGCCGACCGCACTAGTGGTCAAATACACATACACACACGATTTTTTTTTGTCTTTTTGGCAAAAAGATAATTTTCATTATTTTCATGTAAAGCTAAGACAATCCAGAATGTAACTCGTGTGGTAAATGATTGAACTAAGAACTAAAATTGACGAATAATATCCCACCTATCCAGCCACAAAACCTCGCTCTTATATATAAACTGGTTCTTGTTTTTTTTTTACTTGTCAGAACAATTACGGCACCTCGTCTCCAGTCGCTGTGATCCCTGTTAATAACATATTTTGTTACGTTCAAGGCGCTTCATGGACGGCCCCCGACGTTTCTCACGGCATGACAAGAGCAATATTCAAGGAGGAGATCACCAAACGAATCTGGATACGAAATCAGAACCCGGAAACTACGGACTCGCTTATCTACCAGTACACAGACTGGTCCAACGCCAGTGATCCTTATGTATTACGTCAGCAGTTCCTTGATATCTGTACTGACGCAGTCTTCAAAGCTCCCGCGATACAGTCAGCGGATTCATTCGTGAAGAAGCATGTTCCAACATACTTTTACCAATTTGAAACAGCTCCCACATTTGCCTTCGGTATTCCGATACCAGCATGGATCGGGATATTTCACGGAGCAGATCTTTTGTACACGTTTGGTTTTCCCCTATTGTTGAATTACACAAGCGACAAAGAAAAAAGATTCACCAAAAGTTTTATGACTCTGTGGAGTAATTTTGCCAAGACCGGGTTAGTAAAGTCATTAATAATACCAGCCAATTAAATGTTATTTTCAAGTTTTTAAATATTAAAAAATGCGTTTCGAGTGAGGGTTGGAGGTGCCGCTGGGACTCTGAAACCCTTACCCTATACTAGACCACGTTCAGCTGGATTTTGCAGCCCTATTTTAGACTAGACACCAAAACTGCATACCCTATGCCAGACTCGCTACTTTTCAACAACTCCATCTTCATACTACTGATCAATTTACCGGTAAATGGTACCCTATTCTAGACTGAAAATCTCTGATTTTTATACCCCATCCCAGACTAAACTGTTTGAGAACCATGCCCTTCACAGCGGCACATACTTGTACCCATATAGCTATGGGGCTCACGAGATGCCAAGCAAATTAACGTGCTCGCAGACTAGTTTGCAACATCATTGATTTTTGTGAATTAGAAACAAAGGTTCATATTTAGAGTGAATGAACATTGATATGAGCTACCGTATTATTATTATTATTATTATTATTATTATTATTATTATTATTATTATTATTATGTACTTTTAGAAATCCGAACTCTCCCTCATCCCTGGAGACGACTTGGCCCCAGTACACAGCTGACCGAGGAGAATATATGGGACTGAGTCACAACTTAACAGTTAGGTCTAAAATGCGTCCAGATAAGATGGCGCTGTGGAATACGTTTCTACCGAGCCAGTTAACATTTGAACCTACCACCGGAAGCCACATGCCGACCGCAACAGACAAAGTACCTGACGATAATAAAGGTATATATTGCCTGGTGGATGCCGTAGCTGTGAGTTACTTAAATGTCTAACTTCGGTGCCGAGATAATTTTACAAAATTATTTTTAATAGGGAAGTGGTACCGAGGCAAACGCCACAGGGTACCCAAACGCTTTATTAGCTATAACAATCATTTAATAAAATATTGTTATTTACCTGTTTTCCTGTGTCTCATAACCAGAGGTCAATTTCATAACACTTTTAGAAGTGTAATTTACAAGTGTAGCCATTATTTCAGAGGTTGTAAACAATAGCTACACTTGTAAAAGTTTTATTAAATTGACCCCCGCCAGTATCACAATAAAATACTTTGTGCTTATTAACTCTCAGGCTAAGGGATGCAGAAATAAGTTTTATCAAGTTATAAAAGGTAGAAGTAAAAGGCAAATGGTCCTGAGAAAAATTTCGAATGTTGTATTTCCTCAGATAAACTGGTGGTGGTGCTCGCTGTCTTAACAGGGATGTTTGGTGCTCTAGCTGTCATCTTACTCGTTGTGCTGATCATCACATGCCGCAAACGAAAGCAGCGAGGGAAGGAGTTCGAACGAGAACACCTAAACATGTAGCTGATAAGAACCTATAGACTCAACTAGACTGTATGGTGGTTTCTGGCCTCCTTGATCCTCTTTAACTCCTCGGAGAGCCGGGGGAATTTTTGTCAACCAATTTTTTTTTATTGGTCTTCATTACTTTTACGCATCTTAACAAAGTCGGCGACCCCCCAATTTTTTGCATTTCTGTCATTATCTAGCTGTGGCAACAGTTTGAAAAAAGATCTGTGTTGTAGATTTTCCCTTCGACCTTTTGAGTGTTATATGTCGAACCAAGAGAAAATAATTGGACTGTCCAATTATAATCTCTTGGTCGAACTGAAGAGATACGTTATTCGTGTCCCGTATCAGGAGGGCAGATGCTGCTGGATGATTGGAAAATAGAACGATCATGTGGACGCTGTCACCAAAAAAACTAACAAGCGAATCCACCTTCTTAAAGCTAGCTGAGGCGGTCACTACAGACTTTCTTAGAACTCAGGTCGGCCGGATCGCTCAATTCGTAAATAATATGCCATTAGTTATCGGAACTGGTCGGTCAGACTGGTCAATTTCGAAATGCTATGCACCCTTTTTGATGAACTTGTAGGAACAGGTTTTTAAAAAGCTACATTCTGGTTACAATCGGACCGATCAGTTCTGACAAATGGTAAGCTTTTAGTAGAATTGGATCAGTCCTTGAATGCGCATGTCAGTTGAACCATGGCAGCCTTTCTCAACAGATATCACGCAGCACTTATCCTCCAATTTCATTCGACCTGGGTATCTCGCAGCTCTATTGTTTTCAGGGCTAGGGTCCATTGTTGTGTTGTTTGTTCCATTGTTTTCTCAGCAAATCAGAGAAGACCTTGTAAGAGCTGCGTACTGCCCCTTTCTCAAAACAATCTAGTTCCAGAGACCGGGCGTTTCAAGTCAGCGGAGACCAAACGTTCAAGGAGGTCCAGCTGCCAATGGGGACGAGATCAGAGTGGTCTCAATATCTATCGCAGGAGATGGAGCGCATCCAAACCTGACTGAGTTATGATTATAATTTTCCCTAATGAAGCTCTCGAATTCGACAGGCTAGACTTTCTACGCTATGCCAGGCGAAATGTCCTATCACATTAGTTGTTCAACTTACAAATCGACCAACTCTAAAGTTTGGCTTAATTAACTGAGTGGCCGCATAAGGTGAATTGGCCACCGTCAATCGATTGAATCTCTTTACGCTTGTTGTTCAACAAGTGTAAAGAGATTAAAAAAAAAAAACTGATGTTTCGAGCGCTAACCCTTCGTAAGAACAAATCAAGATTTCACCAACTCAGTTAAGGTGATTCCCTAGAAATAAAAGTTGACAAGATTTTTTTTAAACTTTCCCTGATTGTTTCCCACAATATAGTGATCCGAAATCTGCAATAAAAAATATAGGTCACCAAGCTCGTTTAGGAGATATAATTGTCTCAGTTACCCTTTAAATCCTTGCAACTGCACTCATCAAGCGCACGTTTAATCATAGTGCTGGGTACCATGTAACTCGCAGACGAAAGAACGCGTTTGTAGCTGAAGATTTTCATTTGATGACTGCATAGGTAATGTATGTTTTATATGAATATGAGCACGAGGTAGTGTTGTATTCTATATCGCAGCCAAGTAAAATTAGCTCTACGTTTTCAAACGTCAGTTACATTTCCTTCAGTATCAAACCCTCCAGCCCATAAAATATGATATATGCAATGCCATTCGATAAATTACATACCGATTACAATAAGGAATGGAATTTATTCAAACGCACAACATATTCCAAAAAAATTCAGTTTAATGTGGATTCCCACTATTATTGAAGTTATTATGTAATTTACACACAAGACGTATTACTGGCTTGTTCGCTTTAAGATTTATATCACAATTTGTTAAACACTGCTCGGACATATTCTAATGGTTGCAGCTTAATAGATTTCTTTGTTATTATAATTTGTTCTGGTAAATTAATTCTTTCTATTAAAAAATATTCTAAAAGTCAAAAATTTCAATAATGTGTAATAGGGTCTCCGCGTTCAAAATGGGGGGCGAAGAAACATCTGCACAAGAGGGGAGGGGGGGGGCTTAATAGATTTTTTGCTCCAAAAAACAGGGGGGGGGGGGCTCATTTGAGATGGGGGGGGGGGGCTTAAAAGAGGATTTACGGAAGTAACTAGTAATTTAACGTTCCAGAGGAAAAGTTTAATAAGCTGCTGTAGTCCTTCCTCTATTGCAAAACAAAATAAAGATAATTGTGATGGTTTTCTATTTTAGTCGTCTGTATGCACTTGAAAGGAAGCTCATGGAAGCGGCGTCAAAACTTCAACAAACGCTGCAGGAAATCTGCCGACCCTGCTGTTCACTTCTCCCTTGAACCATTCTTCGTTTACGCGGTCCAACAAAACAATAACATCGTCAACCTGACAAACAAAACAAGAGTTGTTTTGGATTACCACGCTTTGTGATTGGCTAAAAAATCTCGCGCCACTTTATCAACCAATCAGAAGTAAAACCAAAACCAACCGTGACTTGCTCGCACGCGTTTTCCCGCGCTTGGCGCCGGTTGCATGTATTTGCTTCGAGCTGTGATTGGTTCTTTGGGTTATCTGCGCCCGTTGTGATTGGCCAGAGTAATTACTTTGGGTTTGGTTTAACTCAAGTGAAAATCGCTTTACTACAAAGGTACGTACTCGTCACATACTTAGCCTGTGAACAGGCTTCTTTTTGGGGAACCTTCCCTCTTCCTCAGTCCGCGCTCGACTCGCTTCGCTCGCCGATTTTAACCTAACAGAAGCCTGTTCACAGGCTACACATACTCGTCATTGTGCTGTATATACAATTACCAATACCGAAAGTAGCGACCCCCCCCCCCCCCCCACAACTCCTTCGAAAGTACACATGCGGATACCACCCATGTGGCAGTAACATGAAACTGGATCGACGAATGTCGTCTCATTTTGAACAATAATTACCGTTGCGATTTTTTTGTCTCTTATTTCATTCGGAAAAAGAGCTCGCACCAGCTTTATTTAACGGTTTTTGTACCCCGAAGGTAACCCCCGCTCCCCCCCCCCCCCCCCCGTTAGTAGCGAGCCCCAAAAGCTGTTAATTCCGAAAGCAACGAGGGTCGTTACTTCCAGAACATTACGATATAGCAGAGAGATCAGGCCGTGATCATTTAAAAGGTGCAGGGATAGCGCTACATTTGTTCAGTGGATAACGCAATGGGTTTTGTTTCATTTGTCCACTAAAAGATTAACAGTTTAATAGAGAGTATTTACCTTGAAAGATAATTCATCTTTAAATTCGCCATCGAAATCGAATAAAGCCTTCGCCTTCGGTGTGACTTTGGTATCCTTCTTCAGCAAATGAAGAGGCTCGTGGTCTAATAAATTGTAAGGAATACAAACCCCAAAATGTGTCAGCTAATATATTAAAAACTTCACAGATGTTAATTAAAAGCAATTTAGGCTACTTCTAATGGGCGCGAGGGAGACACCACTGGCACTGAGAAAGTGTCCCGACAGTGTCCCGACAAAATGCCGACATTTCGCTTTCCTTATATCCATATTATTTTGCCAAATGCCACCAAATATACAACTAAACTGGATAAAAAGATTCTATAGAGTAAAGTAGAACAAGCAGTTTTGGGAAAAAGTGCAGGATTGCAAGGATGGAAGGTGATTACAGTTCATCAAATTTGATTTCGTGACAGGCGGTCAAGAAATCAAAGTTGCGATTCTGATGGAATTTTGAGTTTTGCAGCCGTTATGTTGTCTCTAGTTAATACTTCATTCCTTGAACCACTTTTTAGGCTTTTCTTCTTCCTGTTTCAAGATAATAAAGCAAGCTTCTGGTCATACACTCTTCTTTATATATATAAGAACGTCTTACTTTTTAGACATGCTTGCTTTTATAAAATGGAAAAAGATTTGTATACGGCGTTTTTTTTTAGCTCATTCTTGACATGGTAAATAGCGACTTTCTTAACTATATTTCAGCCTGGGTACGTTCTTAACAAGTTAGTGTAAAAACCTTTCCTTCCGTTTCCTTTTCTTTTTCTTGCACTCTGTTGTTCTATACGTTTTGTTTTCTTTGTTCACGTTACTTGTGATTTTGGTAGGTTTTTACACTGAGGATGAACTCAGAAATCGTCAATGATCGTTATGTGGCTGACTGGCTGTTACCTGGTCGAACGAAAGTCCGAGGAAACATTCCTTCGTGTCCTCTGAGCTTTCCCCGCAGCCAATCATCGCTGACAACTTCGGTTATTTCAACTTTGTCTCCTTTCTTGAAGGACAATTCATCCGACGCTGAGGCGGTGAAATCATACAAAGCCGTACCGTACTCCACGATGGATTTCTTCGTCTCTTCTAACAAACAGAACAGTAAATAGTTCGGTCAACCTCGTCCCCAGGTCCTTCTAGGCTTTCAAAATGGCGGTGGGCGTAGAAACCGCTGAAAAAGGCTGCCAAAATACTCCCCCAAGAATGGTCGGCATTAGGTAACATAGGGTGAAGTA
Source organism: Cladopsammia gracilis (assembly GCA_022457155.1). Lineage (NCBI taxonomy): Eukaryota > Metazoa > Cnidaria > Anthozoa > Scleractinia > Dendrophylliidae > Cladopsammia > Cladopsammia gracilis. The sequence continues at coordinate 912,485 of JAJGOT010000345.1, forward strand.
GGTCGGACACCTTATTGAGAATTATACAAAGTAATGTCGACACTTAGAATTTTATTTTCAATAAATTTTCAAGTGTAAAAAAAGAAAATCTAAAATCCCCACTCAGGATTGAACCTGTGACCTCAGCTAGGCTTAGGCTTACATAACCTACTGTACCACTGTACCACCTATGTAGCTTCTCGGGTTGTTTGGTCCTAAATTTAACTATATAAACTGCTGACCCCAACCTCAACTGAAAGCTAACCAGTTAATCCGTTATATAACTCTCAATAAGGTGTCCAATCGGGTCTCAGTCGATGTTACCGAACGTTGACCCCCAAGAATCCTGGAGTATTTTGTAAAGTGACATGCTTTGAAAATGGTGTTTTCGGGGGTTATTTCCAGCGATATGCAGTCCTGTTTGTTTCTGGTATTCTTAATCCATTCAGACATTTCATCATGTGTCACGTGACAAAATTCTCCAGTATTTTGGAGTATTTTGGCAGCCTTGTCCAGGGGCTTTTGAACGCGGATAAGGCCCCTGGGACGAGGTTGATGGTTAGTGGGGCACAGGGAGCCCAGTCGTCACAAACGCATGGTGTGATTTACCTGTTTTACTTGGTTTTTCCTCTTGTGTGTGTTCAAGTATTTCCACGTACGTCGAAGGAAACATCCCCACTCGTCCATGAAGTTCGCCTTCAATCCACTCATCACCTATTTTCTTGTGGACTTTAATGATATCTCCCGCGCTAAAACTGAGATCATCTGGGACATCACTGTTATAGTCAAACAAAGCTTTGCACTGAACAACAAGCCTTGATTTAGTTGCTGCTCCTTCGTCGCTTTTGCGAGACTCCACATTTCTTTCGCTTAGTGGTAATTTATTGATAACGTCTGTGGTTATATCAACGAAACTACAGGGAAAAGCCCCGGTTTGTCCACGGTATTCTCCTTTTAGCCAATCATCGTTGATCTTTTCGATCACGTGGATCATCTCCCCGGCATTGAAGACCAGCTCGCCATCGTGTTTGTTGCCATGGAAATCGTACAAAGCCATAACATCAAATTGGGAACTTGAAGCCACTGTGACCGGCTAAGGAAAGTAAAATAAACAAAGGCTGTTTTATATGGGCAGTATGACTGCGGGCATTTTTTCCCCAGCCCAACCATTGCTCGAGCCTAAAACCACCCGCAAATGAGGAGGCACTGCTTTGGCCATTATTGTCAAATTCAATGTTCCCTTGAACGCTGTCCCACTTGTCCGCAGGTGCAACATTTGTTGCGTGTTTGTCAAAAATGGAATGCAAGAGCCTTTGAGCGTGTTGAGCGTTTGCACGTGCGGCCAGATGTTTTTTTTCTGTGTATGAAGTAAGTATTGCAATTCAGGCAATCATACCTGGGATTCTTGTACAGTTGTTTGAGGAAGATCTTCTATGATTTCCACAAATTTAACAGGAAACATCCCCTCCTGGTTTTCGAGCCGTCCGATGTACCATTCATCATCTATCTTTTTAACAAGAACAATCTCATCTCCTGCCTGTTTGGAAGGAATGTAAAATACAAGTGATTATTAATTTCGGCAAAAACGAAATGCAGAATGAAGTAGTGATGGTTGTGCGAATCTCGTATTAATTGGGGATGAGAAAGAGAATACAGTCTGGATGAGTTTTAACATGATATACGTGGAGGATGAGTAATGCTGAAAACACTTGCATATGTCCAGAAAAGTCTAGATGATCCAATGCACGGTTAACCCTTTATAAGGGCCAATCCAAAATTTCATATTTTTGTAAAATATTGCAAAACAAATACAGCTGAACCTGTATTAAGCGGCACCGTATTAAGCGGTCACCCTCTATTAAGCGGTCACTTAACAAATCCCCAGAATTAAATCGCTCCTCGTATTTACTGTAAATTTGACCTCTTTTACGCGGTCACCGCTATTGGCTATTCCTCGAGGGTGACCGCTTAATAGAGGTTTGACTGTAGTATCATGCAAACGTACTGCCAAAGAGGTTTCAATTGAATGGTCGCACCATAGGATTTCATCCACAGACTCAAAAGTTAGAACAAATGGTACCATGCAAAAGTACTGCTGAAGAGGTTTCATTTGAATGGTCACACCATAGGATTTCATCAACAGACTCAAAAGTTAGAACAAATGGTACCATGCAAAAGTACTACTGAAGAGGTTTCATTTGAATGGTCACACCATAGGATTTCATCAACAGACTCAAAAGTTAGAACAAATGGTACCATGCAAAAGTACTGCTGAAGAGGTTTCATTTGAATGGTCACACCACAGGATTTCATCCACAGATTCAAAAGTTAGAACAAATGGTACCATGCAAAAGTACTGCTGAAGAGGTTTCATTTGAATGGTCACACCACAGGATTTCATCCACAGATTCAAAAGTTAGAACAAATGGTACCATGCAAAAGTACTGCTGAAGAGGTTTCATTTGAATGGTCACACCACAGGATTTCATCCACAGATTCAAAAGTTAGAACTACATTACATAGCTCCATAATTAACACTGGGAGTAAAAGGGTTAAGCAGGATGTTGGATGGTGAATTTTAAGGGAAGGATTCAGGACAAAAAACATCATGGAAGGAAGTGGGATATGCTCAATTTTCCCCTGCCTATTAATAGAAAAGAAGGTTCACTTGCAAGATACAAGATACTCCATGGTAAGTAATAAAATGAGCATTACTTACACTAAATGACAAATCATCCATAGCAGAAGGTTCATAATCATACAGGGCTATAGCAGAAGGCTCAATGTATGTCTCACGAACCGATGACACTTGCGTTGGAGCAGCCTCTTCCTTTGTCTTCTTGCTGGACCTGAAACAAGATTAAAGATTATGCTATTACCGAAGTATAACATATCAACAAATTTAAAACAAAAAATGAAAACAAACCTCGAGATTGTGCAGTACGGATTATAATTCAGCTTTAAATGCGCCCTTTACCCTTCCCTTGACAGGGTGAGAGCAACGCAAACGAGCAATACAGTGGGGTACTTTGCACCAGTTGGCAGATCATGGGTAATCAGGGGAAACATGCCGCCAAATACAGTGTTTGTATGGGAATCCAGTGTTAAATTTAACTTTTCTAATACAATCGAATTTCTCTACAACGGCAACCTTCGGACAGTTTCTGGCTATTGTAGAGAGGTGGCCATTATGGGGAGGTGGCCGGTATGGGGAGGTGGCCGGTATGGGGAGGTGGCCAGTATGGGGAGGTGGCCGGTTTGGGGAGGTGGCCAATATGGGGAGGTGGCCGGTATGGGGAGGTGGCCGGTATGGGGAGGTGGCCGGTATGGGGAGGTGGCCAATATGGGGAGGTGGACGGTATGGGGAGGTGGCTGGTATGGGGAGGTGGCCGGTATGGGGAGGTGGCCAGTATGGGGAGGTGGCCAGTATGGGGAGGTGGCCGGTATGGGGAGGTGGCCGGTATGGGGAGGTGGCCGGTATGGGGAGGTGGTGGCTGTTGTAGAGAGGTGGCCATTATGAAGAGGTCTTCAATTAGAGGATTTGAGTGAGTGAATGAGAAGTGGGGACATGAAAAACTGGCCGTTGAAGAAAGTGGGCATTATGGGCAGGTGGTCGTTAGTAGAGGTTCTACTGTGTTTGTGAAATGGAAACTTACGATACTAGCAAGAAAATTTTAGTGTTCACCAAATATGAAGGATGTAAATGTGTTAGAAGGCCGGTATAAATTTTTTGTTTTCCAAACATTTCTCTGTAAATTTTTCCATGGGCTTTATTGACAATTGTATGGAAAGCAAAAAAAAAAAATTGCATGCTTTCTAACACAGCTACATGTACATTCCTCAAATTTGATGTGTTAAGTCTTCTTTCTAGTATCATAAGTTTTCAATTCACAAATATTAGAAAATTTAAATTTTACCGAAATTATTTGACACTGGATTCCCATACAAACACTGCATTTGATGTATTAAGAAAGGAAAGACCTACTTTGTTGCTGGACCTGATGGTCTGTGTGGCTTGTGCTTTGATGGTAAGGAGGAGGATGCAGGTCGAGGTGGCTTTGGTTTGGACTTGGATGCTGCCTTTTCAGGACCCTTAGCAGCAGAGTGGCCTACTTCTTGCGCAGAATCATGTGCAGCAATTGATGTGTCTTTTACATGTTGATCAGCCGATGACTCTGCCACTGTTTGTGTCTCAGCTAAATCCCTGCTGGCATCATCTGCCTTAGGGACTACTGGAGCCGGTCTAACCAGTTTGGATTTATTGTCATTGTGACTTTCCACAGTTTGTTCATGTGATTGTTTTGGGAGTGTGCTATCTAGTGCCCTAGAAGAAGGTCTAGGTGGTTTAGTTTTTCCTTTGGGTTTATCACTAATTTCATGTGTTTGTAAGTCTGTTTTATCACTAGAAGGCTCAACAATGGGAGGTCGGCGAGGAGCAGGTCTGTGTTTATCCTTTGATTTTTCATTTAAGGCATGTATTTCATCACAGATGTCTGGAGACGGCTCCTTTTCTCCTCTGACAGGCTCTGCTGCAGGAGGTCTGGGTGGAGGGGGTCTGTGTTTTTCCTTAAACTTTTCTTCTGGGACAGTTTTATCACATGTTCCTGGAATTGCTATCACTTCCCCTCTCAGATGCTCAGCTGCAGACGGCCTGGGGGGAGGTCTTTTCCTTGAACCTTTCCTGTTTAAAGTAGTATCTGCCTCTATCTGCGATTCCAACTTGTGTGATTTCTTTGCATCTATCAATGTTTCACTTTCGTTAACCCCAGGCATACTAACTGGTCTTGGAGGTGTTGGCTTTTTATCCTGCATCTTCTTAGAAACCTGAGCAGAGACAACTGTATTTGATTCTTCCCGAGTGCTTGCTATAAGCTCATCTTGTTCCTTATCTCCCTTTGCAGGAGCACTATCTGGCCGTGGTGGTGCCGCCTTTCTTACACTTGGTCCTCTCTGTGGTCTCTTGGGTGGTTTGCGCACTTCACTAGTGTCCTGCCCTTCAGGGCGTGGTGCTCTTATAACAGTTGGTACACGCTTGGGTTTCACAGTTTGGGGTGCAGCAGATTGTTTTTGTCCTTTCCCCTCTTTTTGCAGCTCTACTGGTTCAGCAGAAACTGGCTTCAAATAGGTTTGCCCATCTTCCTTGCTCTTACTTATCTCACTATCTGAAGCTTTTGATGCTTCAGACAACTTAAAAGGTTTGGCCGGCAAAATCACAGTTGGCCGAGATGCCTTCACTTGGACTTCATTTTCTTCCTTCTCCTTGTTAGATTCACTACTGGGCTTTGGTGCATCAGTAATCTTAGGAGGTTTAACTGGCAATATCACAGTGGGTTTCACCTTTGGTTTAGGAGCTGCTGCACTATCCAGCTTCCTTTCCTCTGTGGGTTCCTTAACAGGTGTTTCCACTGTGCTGGAAGGTTTAGGTTTAACAGCTGGTTTGGGTTTCTTAGCAGGAGGAGGTGGCTTTTTTTCCTGGATGCTGACAGGAATTTGTTTTAAATCAATTTCCTCCTTGCCAGCCTCCTGTTGTTCCTCACTTCTGTCTCTCTCCTCTGGTTCACGAGTTGTTGTTTTCTTGGCAGGTTTACCAATTATTACAGTGGGTTTACTCTTTTTTCCTGCAGATACAGAACCTACCACTGAGACATCAGGATTGTCTAAACTAATTTCCTTCACTCCAACAAGCTCAATGGGAGACCTAGATTCATTCTCTGTGGGCTTTGCTTTAATGGCAGTTGGTTTTCCAGCAACTACCTTAACTGGCTGATCTTCCTTAACTACCTCAATCTCTGCTTTCTGGTTAAATTCCAATGTATCTTCAAGATTTACATTGTCACCCATATTTTCCTCTTCTCTATGAACATCAGGTTCCTCTGTCTTCTGATTTTTCACGTTTCGTGCTGGAATAATTGGAGCATTTTTCAGGGTAGGACCTTCATTCAATGTTGTAGACCCAACAGTTTTTTCTTCCCCCTCTCTATCACGACTGATCTTTACATCTCCAATCACTGACCTCATCTCCTGTTCATCTGTTTCCAGAGTAAGCTCACTTACTGGCCGGGTCTTGGGTCTAGGTGGGGGTTCACGGCCCTTGGATTTTCGACCCGGCCTTTGCGGCAGCTTGGGCTCCTCACATATTGGTGCAGGATGACTCTGAGCTGAAGAAGGAGGAATCACTGCTGATGAATCCATTGGTTTTGCTGACACTGCATTGATTTCGAGCCTTCCGTTAGGCCTGGAAAAGTAAAAATATATAATGTAGTTATTATTGATAGGTAAATTGAAGACTCCAGGGAGGCATTTCTCAAAAATCCTGAAGACATTTTGGGCCTGAGAGTGATATTTTTTTGCACTGTTTCGATTTAGTAGTGGATGTTTATGGTGCTAAATAGCTCAATTAGTTTCTTAAAATTAGAAGGACTTTTCCATTAAGAATTTTTTTTTAATAATTATTATATTGCAGTTGTAAAATTTATGTACAGAAAATAAATTTTTGGGCCTAAATTATTGTTGCGACTTTTGAGAAATGTACTCCAGTCCTGTAGGAAATTTTAAAAGCAAACATAGGGTTCAGTAACATATGTTAGGAATAACCTCTCTAGGGAAACAACTTTCCACTTTCATTTCTTCAAATGAAGTGCTGTCCCTAGAAAAATGTATATATTGTAAGTATTTAGATATATAATTTAAGTTATTATTTTAATTACATATTTTTATTTTTTCACTGATGTAAATTTTTGAATTTAATTTGTCCATTCTTTAAACTATTACGCTGTAAAGCGCCATGAGCCCTATGGATATGGCACTATAAAAATTATTTATTATTATTTATCCTAAGAAGGACAATTACAGTTGACATTCTACATACCAAGCACCTATTCTGATGTGTTGACATTTGCTTACTGGACAAATTTTGTCATGCTGTAACAACATGACAAAATTTGTCCAGTCAACAAATATCAACATGTCATTAAAAGCTGTCATTAAGGTTTAAAGAAGCCAGATCCTCAAGGAAAGTAGCCAGTCATAAAACAAAGAAAATCTTCCATGCTTGTTGTCTTTTAGTCCTTCTCAAACTTTGAGTAGAGTGTAGCTGGTCTTGTTTACTGTAGTTGCTGGCCAATAATCACAGCTCTAGTTGTTACATGCCTTATAACTTTGGAAAAATTCCATTTTCTTACTGACTACATTGTTTTACTTGCACAGGAAAAAATACCAGGTTTCCATTTTTGGATATTTTAGCGTACTTAAAAAATACCCATATAAATCCCAAATTTGGAAGAGTGAGACAAGTCCCAACCAGGGAACGTGGTTGGGAATTCCCAGGTTGGGACTTGTCTCACTTTGCCAAATTTGGCCCGAATTTTGTTAGTGTTCTGTAAATACCCTAAAAAATCCCAAAATGGGAATCAGGTATTTTTTCCTGTGTTGGGTGCAAGTTTATATTAGCAATAGTACCCCATCTGGCTACATGGGTCTTAATTCTTGGTTTGCACATGACATCATAAAAATTCAAATTCAACTATGCATCTCACAAAGCCGTTTCTAACATGATACATGTATGCGGACAGTATTGCAATCCTTCACAAAAAGTTTCAGGTCTTACGATGTTTCGCTCTCAATTTGTAGTAAATCCAATCTTTTGTGATGAGACTTTTTGAGTAATTAAGGCTTCGAAGTTTTTGCTGCCATGTTTGTGTCCGTAAGTGGGACACCAAGAGAAAATGTCTTATTTCTCATTCGCCTATAATCCTTGAACAAAATGCCCTTTTGCTTCAAAGTTTGGCGCGGATGCATAGTTTTAAACTCTTTACAATTCTATAAACATTTTGGGATCAAAATCTGTGTTTTTTTAGTGCTTCTCAAATTTGATATGACATATAGGTGCCAACCAAGAACACCTGCAGCTGGGTGGGTGGGCTAAGGTGAGGTCTTACATGAAACAGTCAGCTTGCCTTACATGCTAGATATATACGTTGTAACTAAGGTCAACCACTTTCGGTTGGTTGGATTTTTTTCGTGTTCTATTGGGAAAAACCGTTTTCGATTGGTTTGGTTGATCAACCATTTCAACCAGCTCTGAACCTGGTTGGAATGGGTGAAACCGAAAATGGTTGAAAAGTGTTCTATTGGGACACCTCAACCAAATCAACCTGGCGTAGTCAATCGAACGTTCGGTAATCGAACCCAATCGCTCGATTGGGTACGATTGGGTTCGGTAATTGAACTTAATCGAACTTACCGAAAAATTTTGCCAATCGAACGCAATCGAACGTTCGGTAATCGAACGATTCAACGATCGAACATAATCGAACTCAATCAATCGAACATAATCGAACACTTCAACAATCGGAAATAAACTACTTTCATCTGGTCTGAAACAAAGTGTTGTGGTCAAATAAGTTATTTATTGGCTTCTATTTCAAACACGAGTACAATAGGCAAGATGTCGGACAGGGCAAAAGAGGTCAAACTTACCATTCTGGAAGCGGTGGTAAAGGGCTACCACGAGTGCTCTTTCGACGTCCGTGTCGGAGATAAATTTGTTGTCAAGTAGAAAAGAGGAGAAAGGGGTCCGACTCTGAGGGTAATGGATGGTGACCGCGGCCAGCTTAGCCATTTACAACGTGAACTGGTCGGTGTTATTCCGAGCGATATAAAGTACTGAGCTGTTCATGTTATATTGTGAATTAATCAATTTCTAATCACCGTAACAAAAAAAGATTTTAGTTGATTGAAATGTGTTAATATCTCTCACAATTGCTCCTCTAGTAAAAAATCAGTTAGAGAGTGAAATTCTTCCAATTCTACTGAGACTGAATGCTTATCAATTTTTGATTACTGTTTTGTTTTTCCACCGAACAAAATCGAACCAATCACGTCGATTGAGTTCGATTGGGTTCGGTAATCGAACTTAATCGAACTCACCGAAAAGTTCCAGTTCAATTATCTTCGATTGCTGAACCAATCAAACTCCAATTGAACAATTGGGTTCGATTGGTTTTTGGTTCGGATTCGTTCGATTGACTACGCCAGGAAATCAACCAAAACTGGTTTAGGTTGAAACGGTTGTTCCCAATTAAAATTTTGAAGTTTTTGCTGCCATGTTGGTGTTCCTAAGTGGGACACTAAGATGGACACTCCATATATTTTCACAAAAAATGTCTAATACTTGTTCACCTATAACTCTTGAACAAAAATAAATGCTCTCACTGGCACTTCAAAAAATTTGGCTCAAATATGTAGTTTTAAAGTCTTTACAATTCCATAAACATTTTGGAATTGAAGTCTGCTTTTTAATGCTTCTAAATTTTGATATAACTTAAGCATAAACCAAGAATTAGCGACAGCCATGTGTAACTCATTGACTCTTTGTTTGTGGCAGTTTTACACCAGGTTTCGTACTCTTTTCAGATTTTGAAATTCCATGACTTTCCATGACATTTTCAAATTTTTCATGACCAAGAATTCAACAGTTGTTTTCAAAATTTTATCAAAACGATCATTTTTTTTTAAATTTTAATCTTGCCTTATTATTCCCACAACATATGCTGCCTTAGTGATTTTGTACCATGAACATAATTTTCCATGACTTTCCATGACCCACACTTAAATTCCATGACTTTCCATGTCTGGAAATTAAATTATACAATTCCATGACTTTCCACGTTTTTCTATGACCGTACGAACCCTGTACACATCAACAAACATGTACGCAGAGAAATAAAACACATAATTGGCTCATACATTAGTTCAGAAGATCCTTTCTTTGCTAAGTCATGGTTACTTTGTTCTTTGATTGAGCTGACCACTTCTGCTGGTGCCTCACCAAGATCTACTCTGGGGGGAGGGGGAGGTGGAAAAGATGGTGGAGGCTTTCTGCCAGGTCTAGGAGGTGGGGCTCCATTCAGAGGTACAGCATGAGCTGAAGGCACCACATGGGGAACAGTGGAAGAAGGAGGTCTTTGTGGAAGGAACGGGGCTGGTTTGGGAGGAACTACTCTTGCAGGCTTCACTTCACTTCCTTCCATCAGCTGAGTGGACACAGTGGCTATTTCAGACCTGTCAAAAGCAATCAAACAAGCTTGACAACAGAATTGTCTGCACAATCATGTACAGTCAATTTCCTTCTTAAGCAAATGCTCATATGAAATAGACAGTTGAAGAATTTCATGTAATAATATTGTGACCACTTCCCCTTAAAATCCAAATTCGGGGATGGAAATTGGCACTCGCCCACTCACCCAAGCGAGTGCCAAATCTTCTTGGGCAAAAGAACAAATTGTAGATTTTTTGCTACAGTTCTGAAAGCTTCACTTGCCCAAATGGTGAGTGCTGTCATTAAGTTTCCGACTTCAAATTGTTCCGATAAAGTTCTATTTTGACACAGAGACTTGGGTTATCACATAAAAAATCTGTATATATTTTTTGAGCAAAAACCAAATAAGGAATTAGTCTTTCAGTTTTTTAAAATTCATGCCTCCAGCACTAAAGAAGAGGCAATGCTTGAATAATTCATTTTGCTTTAGTTGATTGAAACAGACAACAAAGGAGATTGCTTGAGTTGAGATTAATGGGAAGGAAACAACTGCTTAGCAGACTCGTTTAAATTTTCTAGAAAAGCTACTTCCCTTATATTGACCACATAATAACTACTTCTATTTCATATCATGTTTACAAATTTAAAAATGACCAATATTATTAAGTGTACTCAGTAGCATGTGAAAGTGTTTAATACGTACTATATAAATATAAAACTACCGCTGCCTTTAAACCCCAATAACAAACCACAAATTCTTATTTCTTGTTCACATACATTGATATTACAAGCCTTAGGAGAAAATTGATGCTGATTGCTATTGGGGCTTAGGGTTAATATTTTCAATTCCAGAGTTAAATAAAGTTCTGTTTAGTAATGTCATTAATAAAACCATATTACGATGAAGGTTATCAAACAGTTCATCCCTGTGGTAATGTTTGCTTTTCAAGATCTAAAAAATGAAAATACTGCAGTGCCATTTTTTCACTTTTGAATTTGGAATTACTTTCAAGACTTAACTCCAAATTAAAAGCCAATACAAGTTGGTATTCCAAAAATTCACAACAGATAATCTCCACTAATTGAGACCTGATATCAGTAACTTTCAGACACTCCAGATTAGAAGAGACCATTGCAGAAAGATAAAACTACATTGTATCTATATTAAATCTATATTTTTTTCCTGTTCAAGAAAGCGTAAAATTATATACCTTTTGGAAAAATTTAACAGATTTGGTCTTAAATTACATTTTCATAATCGAATTACAATTTACATGCAAAATGATAGCGTGAAAACAATGCTGGACAGGGGAATAAACAAAAAGCTCCCCTGGGAGATAAAACTGAATGGTCTTCAAGACTGGATGCAAAAAAAAAATCACCTGAAATGTTAAGGACCAAGTATTGTAATACAAAGATATTCAACGACTCACAGACAAGCCAATAATCAAATATTTATTTTGTCTTCAATCAGCGCTTCGATCAATCGTGCAATTGCAAAGAGATCAAGACCAGTCGACGTTTAAAAAAATACAGAAGTCTATTATATATGGGATTTAATGCTATAACGAGAATGCAGATGGCTTTACAACAACTGTTATTAAAACTTTGGCGAAAAAAGAAAATCGAAACTAATCACGAGCAATGCACAAGCTTAAAACTGAAGCTTTAATTTATAGCTTTCGTGCAACGCAATGCAACTTTATAGCGCGATAGCGCAAACAAACATTTCAACGATATATGCATTACTTTTAAAAAATGCATTTTGCGCTGTTCAAAAGTATTAGTCAATTACTATCAAGTATCATAGAAAGAAATTACCTTGTTTCTGTAAAGAAAATCAGTGAAATAAACCCATGGATTGTCGATTTTATACGGGCAGGAAACTTACCAGTTTTATCACGTATCCTCCGCCATTTTTCTCTCCGCCTCTTTTTTCGAAATGGAACCTGGGCTCGAGTCTCATGGGGATAACCGCTGGTTACTTCCGCGCTCATAGCATTCTGGGTAGCAATGGAATGTGGCGGTTATTTCAAGCGATAAACATAAATTTATTCGCCGTTCGAATCTTGTCGATTGCTGTTCAGGTAAAAAAGATCATGCCAGAGGAAAAGGAAAAGACCATTCCTGTGCGTGTAGCCTTGCGAATCAGACCGCTAGTTCCGAAAGAAACGGGCGAGGGATGTAAAGAGTGCATCCGATGTGTTCCAGGGCACCCTCAAGTCTTAATCGGGGAAGACAAAGCTTTCACCTACGATTATGTGTTCGAAACTTTTAGCAAACAAGAAGATCTTTATACTAAAACAGTGATTCCATTACTTGAAGGATTGTTTAAAGGGTATAATGCAACGGTTCTGGCGTATGGTCAGACTGGTTCTGGAAAGACTTATTCGATGGGGACAGCTTTTACCATGTGCAATGAAACGGACGAGGAGAGAGGTGTGATTCCTAGGCTAATCAAAACTGTATTTGACTGGATTGAAGAAAGAAAGGATAAGACAGAGTTCCTATTGAAAGCATCGTTCTTAGAGGTATGCATGTAGGGCTATTTATATTAGCTACTGTGTGAGATCTTGAAAAAAATGTTAGCTGTGATGACAATAATCAATAAACAACAACTCACACAAAATCAACTCACACAAAATCTTTACAGAAGAAGAAAAGAAAATAATTTAAAAATAAAACTAGATTATAGATTATTAACTACATTA